>JAGFPH010003731.1:128332-141075 GCA_018207615.1 Philaenus spumarius
GTCATATATGTGAAAGTATCACTCAAGGCATAAGTTAATTACTTATGAAAATAAGGAAAGGTCAGCAAACATGTATGTGAAAAGAATGGTAACATGAAGATGAATTTTAAATTTTGCACCGTTGAAATGTGAGCTTTTGTTGTATAATTTATATGAAGTTATTCTCTTTGTAATATTAGTAATATATCTCTGACTGGACACAGTGCTGCCTTATAGTTTATTAAGCTAGTAAGACATACGGTTTTATTATATATTCGTCATGTTGGAACGTTTTTTCTTAAAAAATATGTTTGCTAAAACACATTCTCTCTTATTAGTTAGCTAACCTTTATTTATTGAATTACATGGAGTATTTTTTACACATTATTATTTTCCGTTTTAATAGTAAACAATTATTTACTAATATTAATTCTATGTACAAAAATTCATTATTTATGAAAAACAGTTCAAAAGCTGTTTTTCGAGATGTTTAATTGCGATATTAATGATCTCCGACAGCAGTAAATGTTTAATTTAAGGTTTAGGTTCCCAGTTATATGTCAGTTTGTGTTGTTGTAGTAATAACACGTTAATATTCACTAAATATTTAAACTTAGCAGATTTAAAATATTCAATGACTGTAAAATAATCATGTGTTTACTCTAACTGGCATCAATTGTAGTGCTTAGCGAAATTTCAAAAGACTAATTGAACACTTTGAAATAAGTAATTGTAAGGTTTATAAGAGGCTTAATTACCTATGGTTCTTTAACACCAATTAACTCTTGATAAATTGTAAACTTTATAATTTGACTAAAACATGTATTATTATTATTATTATTATTATTAACCAAATTTGCTTTCAGATTATTGCTACAAATTTATTGAAAATAAATTATTCTATATGTGTAGGGTTATGGCAGACGACTTCCACAGTAGATTATATATTAATCAAAGTAGACTAGACAAATAAATATAGTAATATAATGTTTTAATTATAAAATTGAAATTCAAATGAATGAAGCAAGTCCACAATTGAAAACAAAATGTCTCTTTGACTTTAAACATAGCAAACATGGCATTATAAATGCATTTATAACTTGTATTTAAATACATAGTACGTAGAGAATGCTTGAATAGCTTTAAAGCGAATTGAAATACAATTTTCAATACAGATTAAACCATAAAATAACTAAATTAATTAAAACCATTCAAGTTTTGTTTCTTCATAATTAATGTAAAGTTTTATAATAATTAATACAGCTTTATTGAAATGGAAATATAAAATATATGTGTTGGTCTCCTTATACCTGAACACTGACTTCTTTAGTTTATTGAAAATAAATGGACAAAAACAAACTTTTACCTTTTCATTAGAAATGTTTAATCAGGCGAAATGTATAAAATAATTAACGCACTGTCCTTTGTGTTAATCGTAGGGTTTTCGGAATTAAATTACATTATAGAGATATCACCAACTTTATTTCAAGTTTAACACGTGACCAAAGTTTAACTTGGCATCCGATTTGGAAAAGTTATGCTAGAAGTAAAGTTGACGGAGAAATTATAGCTTCTTTATTTGCCGTTTTCTGAACACAAAGTGTGACCTAATCGGTTATTGATAAGTTTAACGTTTGGTTTTTACTTGATGTATTTACTCTGAGTTCTATAATAGTCGCAATTCATAGACACATTTTGTAGAGAAATAGGAACTATTTAAAAACTAGTTGTCTTATTGTTGACAAATATAACATAATTTATTACATATACATCCACTATAGTATAAAGCCAGTTTTCTTATTTTAAAAATATAACTTTTTTCCTTTGTACAAATTCTATATATATTTTTAGAAAGTATTATTTGCTAACGTATTCTTCAATAAGAGCTGTTATATATTTATAGTGAAGTAAAATAAAACATCAAAAATAAAACATCAATAGATAAGCATTTACTGATTCAGCTTAAATTGTGAGTAAAATTAAAAATAAATAATAACTTTATTAGTCCGTAAATAGTTAAGCTAATAAAATAATGATTATAATACATTACATACAAAATTAGATACCTGATATACGTAAACGGCCGTGAAAAGTCGGTTGTTTTCTTGCGCACACAATTTGAAATAATATTTTAAAATTTGAATGTATACAATACAATCAACCTATGAGTCTCTTTCAAAATATATTTTTTTTAAATTAAAATTTTCAAAGCGTTTGTAAAAATTACTTAACTCCGCCCCATTTTAGTGCGGCAGCACGGTCTTAGATAGTTATAGTTAACTATATGGTTTTATTAATTTTTTGTTTTGCATAGCTTTCCTCTAAAATAAAGTATATTTCAAAACCATCTACCAATACTTTTAGGTACTCACAATATCACTAGAAAATATCAAACCGTTTCTAATATTTTTACACAGCCACCATTTTTGCTTTGTCACTTGTAAATGTGTACCTAAAAAACAGATGAATATATAATCATTTAAAATTCTGACTCGATGTTTATGGAATAATTATTAAAGTGCTTTAGAAAAACATAATTAAATCTTTCCATCCACGGAATTTAAAATGAAAGCCATTTAAAGTGTTTGTTTTTAAATACCTCAAAAATATGAACCTTGTAGGGCCTATAAGAGAAAAAAATTATATTTTGTATATGTAGAAAAACTAGCAATTCTCTGATTTATAACGTTGCATTCAACAACAATGACGTCATACTTATTCTTCGTAAGAGTAAACAAAAGAAAACAGGGCAAATGATTACAGGAACGTAGATCAATTTTATCTAGCTGGAGTGCGACATCAGCGTTTCCCAGGAGTAGAGATTGTATTTTAATTTCATATGCTATTCTTACACTGGGTTGCAGCATCGCTACAGATGTCCCCTTATCTCAAATGTTGTAACGAGTTTTGTGTTACTTGTAATTTATCTGTCGCTAGGCTACTAGAGTGTGTTTTGTGATAGTAAATGCATATATAAATCTATGTGTGTACAGTATTTGCTGACATAAACAATATTTTAATTGAAATAGTATTGAATGTTTTAGTTTTAAACAAACACTAAAAAGAGGCTGACAAATTTAGTTTTTAACAAAAACATGTTCTAAATGCCCTTAATTAAGTCTTAGGTAACTCTTGTAGCGTTGGTTGGAGAAGATTTTCAAACATGTAGTTAAATAGGGGGTTGTTCCATGCTTCTTACTTACGTAATTATTTATTTTGGTAAAAACTAACATAAAACTCACTTCGTGGTTATTGGTGGCTTACTCCCAGAAAATGTTTTCCTTCAACATTTATCACACGTAAGTGTCAGGTAGTGCAATTATGGGATAAGTACATATAAATAGTTTGTTCCTCGGTCAATCAGCTGATTGCAATACTTGCTCTACAGTAAAGCACTAGTGGCTACTGCTGTGCAATGCCTTAGCCAGGAAAACTATTCAGGGGGGGGGGGAGGCATTACCGGGGATTTGAATTTAAACCCTTTTAACACGTTCACTGCTAAGGACGCACATGTGAGCTTGACACTGAACACTATGAGAAGCGGCCGACGCACAGTGCATTGCACGCTAACCTCATATTGGTGAGTATTTTCAATAAACAATGCATTGCGTTCTTCCCAAGCCAACTCCCTTATTGGAACTCCCTTATTTTGATTGCACAATGCATTGCGTCCATTGCACGAGAACCCCCGTGTTGGGAGGATTTTCAATAAAAAATGCATTCGTGCTTCGCACGCCAACCACCTTATTATAAGTATTTTCAATACACAATGCATTGCGTGCTTCGCACGCCAACTCCAGTATTAAGAGAAGTTTTCATACACAATGCATAACGTGCTTCGCACGCCAATCCAAGTGTTCGGAGAATTTTTAATACACAGAGCACTGCGTGCTTCGCACGCCAACCCTCGTATTGAAAGTATTTTCAATACACAATGCATTACGTGCTTCGCCTGCCAACTCCAGTATTGAGAGGAGTTTTAATACACAATACATAGCGTGGTTCGCACGCCAACCCAAGTGTCGGGAGAATTTCCAGTACACAGAGCACTGCGTGCTTCGCACGCCAACCCCCGTATTGAGAGAATTTTCAATAAACATAGTATTGCGTGCTTCGCCCGCCAACTTCCTTCTTGGGACAATTTTCAATACAAAGAGCATTGCATGCTTCGCATGCCAACCACTGTATTGGGAGTATTTTCAATACACAATGCATTGCGTGTTTTATTAGAGTAAAGTATTTTTGTTGAACCTTCATAGTTTTCTTATTTAATAGATCAGATCAAGCTTACAAGAGAGTAAGGCTGTAATCTACTGCATCCATGTGTGTTGTACGTTGTAGTTTAATCAATCAAATCTGAATATCAGTATCTGCATTCAATTTACAATGATGTAAAATGTGTTGTTGAAACCTCTGTTGTGTTGCCTGTTTTATAATTTATTTTGCACTTTTTAAACCTAGTATTAATTTTCCCCCCCCCCCCCCCCCCCCCCCTTGTCTACGGCCTTGCTGCTGTGTAACTGCAGCCATCTTGCTGGAACCACAGGGGGAAAAAATCAGGATTGTTAGCACCTCCAAATATATACGGAACTCTTGAAAAGGGTGGAAGCAAGTTCTCTGTGTAGCGTATCTTACGTACAGCGTACAGCAACAGCACTCCCTTTGTCATCATCATCTTAAAACGTAACTAATATGCATTTCCCCAGATAAAACGCACCATACTTTTCGGATCACTATATTGTGGCTTCTCTACTACGTAGTCAGAACGTTGAAATCCACGTGAACGTGTAGTTTGCTTGTTCATGAAACCACTTAAGGTGTGTCTGACTTTTATCTGAAGACATTATATTTTGTAGGAACCTAGGCTATGCAAAATGCACATTAATGCAATAATATTCTCTGCCATTGTTTGTGTCCCTTATACGAGTATATGGAAAGTTTGTATTCTGTTCTCGAATATACTATGTTTCTTAAACGTTTTTATCAAAGACATATAGCTGTTGTTCATTTACAAAGTTGTCTGGTAAAAGCTTCTTCGCAGAGACTGCGGGACTTGCAGAAGTCAACCGTTTTCTTTAAATCTTAGTGACCGTTTTTTAGAAGCCTAAACACCCATTACGCCAAGTTAAAACACTTATACTTGTCAACAATACTTATGATTAAGGAATTAACTGTTAAATGTTTGTGAAATCGTACTTGCAACTCTACAGCAGGTCGTATTGAGCTAGAACCTCGGAAATGACTGGTTTCGTATAAGCTTAAATATACGATACACATTTTATATTACTTCTAATTACCTTATGGTGAATTCTGTCAACTATCCTTCGTTTGATGTGGTTGGTATACCTCTTTTCCTACTCACATTACGCCTTTCGACTTTTCAATTCAGTCATTATCAAATGTATCACAAATACACTTCACAAACACTTAAACAACATTAATCACAACTCATTTAAAATTTATACACAAATAGGTTCATGCTAAAAGGGGTTCAGTCAAAAAAATTACAAATAGAGAACACACTTGATTTTAGTTTTTAATGGTGGATCTCATCGTTTTACGCTAAAATGGGATCAGTCCAATGCATGGGTATCATAGAAACAGGCACTAATTGTTGATAAATCTATGCTGAAACGGGTTCAGTCATTGACTGAGCTCCTTTTAGCACATAGCGAACTGTACTACTCTATGGCAGCACTGACAACCAGACAACCAGCTGACTCCCAGAATACACTTGGGCATGTGTTTATTTATTTAATTCTGCTACTGTGTTTAGAGGTTATTGTTACAACTTAGGCCTATTAATTACGTTGATAAGTTTTATCGTTTTAATAAAATGGATAATGATGAGGAATGTGTTGATGATGGTGTAAAAATTGGTAAGAAGAGGAAAGCTAATATAAGTCTTTGGAAACGTAACAAGATAAAAATGGCTAAGTTAAAAGGACAAGCACACACCGACTACAAGGAAAACGTACCTAAAGAATACAAAGTACATTACACCATCTCTACCATGACTCACACCACCTATAACTCAGAATTTCCTGGAAAAGTTATCGCTCGACCCACAATAAACTCAATTTTGTGTCACACTTTTAAATTTCCAAGCTCAGATAGACCTCCTCTACAGCTCCCTATTACTAAAGCTTATCCTGAAGGAAAAGCTGCCGTAAAGCAAGCCAAATTAGATGACATAAGAAAACTGGAACAGTATATACCAGCTGAACATCAAGAGTTTTACAGTGAAATCTACCTTTGGCCAACAACCACTGAAGATAATGATGACCAGTGATGTCAGACACACTAATTTTTGTATTGAAATTAACATAAACCTATTAATTGATGATATACTGATGATTTTGAGTGTTTTAGATATTAAAACATTTTTTTAATCCAGTCAATATATTTGGTTTTTTTAATATATGCTAAAAGGGGATAAGTCAAGACTTTTTAAAAAAACATTAAAAATATTTAAAAAATTATTTTTAATTTTTTGACAGTATAGGAACATTGCCACTATACTGAATTTGTATAAAAAAATTTATATAATTCAATAATTTTAGAATAATAGGCTAGGGACAGTTTTTTTGTATTTACCGAAAATTTGCTTCAAACGACTGAGCCCCTTTTAGCATTAACCTATTCTAAATACGGTCTACGTACAATTTTGGCGACCGTTCACGAATACGTTCGATCGTCAACTAAGGTAATGTCCGGTCAACCGATAATGGTCTCCTGTATTGGGGAGGGGGGGTTAAGATTATGCCTTTACATCGTGACACACTGGAATAGTTTCAATGCCATTAATCAAATCGAAAATGGTGTTTGTTATTAAGAAGATGGTCTGGGTCCCTGGGTTCAGTATTTGTATTTTATAAATGTGGTATTCCTCCATTGCGTTCATAAGCGGTCCCTTATTACAATGATGCAGTACTTTCCAGTTACTATTGATGTTTGTAAAGTTATGGTTGGTGTTTATTAAATGTTCAGTCCATTTGGAAACTATTTTCATAGTGGTGGAAGGTTTATAAGAGGTAATATGTTCTTTGAAACGGGTTTTGAATGTGCGTCCAGTTTGGCCTATATAAGTTTGTGGGTAGTCATTACATCTGGTACACACAGCTGCTGTTTTATTGGTCAGGGTCTCTTCCTCTTCTAGGTTTTAAATTTTTTTCTAGGCTATTAGAAGTTCTATAGGCATGGTGATAACCCTGTCTGCGGAAGATGTTATGTGCTGTGTGCTAATTCTATTACATTCTAAAACTTCTATTACTTTAGGTTTTGGTTGGGTGGCTTTATTGGTTATTTTTGTTCTAGTTAGTGTTTTAATTAATCGTTCAATTAGTGACGTTTCATAACCATTATAAGCAGCTATGTGTTTTAAGGTGTTGATTTCCTCATTAAAATCTACTGAATACATGGGGATATTCAATAACCTATGGAGGAAACTTTTGTAGGCGGCTAATGTATGTGTTATGGGACGATTCGAAGAAGCGTGAATCGTATGTCTCTGTGTGTGGGTTTCCTATATACTTTAAATTTGTGCCTATGTTCTGATTTAGTGATGGTGAGGTCCAAGAAGTTAAGTTGTTGTCCACATTCTATTTCGCTGGTGCATTTTAAATCATGGAGAACTTTGTTAAGATAATTCAACAATAAGCCGGTCTGTCGTGGATTACCGTTGTATAAACAGATAATGTCATCCACATATTTAAAGTAATAGATTATTTTACTGTTGTACTTATTGTTTTCGTTCATTATGTGGGTGGTATCTATATGGTTTTAAAATATGTCAGCTAAAATACTGGAAAACGGCAAACCCATAGCCAATCCCTGTCTTTGAGTGTAAAATTTGTTGTCAAAAATGAAATAATTTTGTACAAGGCATACATTTAACAAATTAATTAACTCGACGATTGACTCATCACCTAACTCTCCATTCAAGCGTAAGTTTTCCTCTAATATTGAAACCGTTTCACAGATTGGAACATTTGTATACAGGGTGGCAGTTAAGTCTTCGGACGGTTTAATATTTCTTATATAAGGAATATTTGGTTAAACCACTCGAAATCAATTTATAAAAAAATGAAAATGGCTGTAACTAACATTTTTTTAAATACTCCCAAATATCGTTGTGTGGCACATCATTTGAAAGCTTATTTAATTCTAAGTCTAAAAATAATAATAATTAATATTAAAACAAAAATAGTACTGAAAGATGGGGCAAAATAGGAAAACACGATTTCGTTGTTTTTGGCCGCCATTTTTAAACGGTTATAGATATGGATGTGAAAATTTCACCGTTGTTTTTTCTTGAAATTCTACATTGAAATTATGTATCACATGACCACCTTCCTATTTAAAAAAACAAAGTTACATTCAAAATGGTGGATCCAAGATGGCGGATAATTTTTTTGAAATCTTTTTAAAATAGTATTTTTACATAGAGTGGGTACCTCAATCACATCTACCTTAAAATTTGCCTTATATACGCAATATTAAACCGTCCTAAGACTTAATTGTCACCCTATATAGGTTCGAGATGTCGAAGGATACCAATGTGGCTCGGTCCGTGATGGTTATATTGTTTATTTTATTTATGAGGTCTAAGTTGTTCCTAACACTATACGTAGAATTAAAAATAAAATATTTCCTTATAAGTTCGTCCAATATTTTTGATAATCTGTAAGGCGCCTGATGGTGTAACCAGCTTTGTGTATCTTGGGTAAACTTTTAAGTTGCGGGATAGCGGGTTTAATCATTTTGTTAAACCTTTTCTGTGGTTCTGATAATAAGTGCTTACTTTTGTTAATAGCTGACTTGATATGATCGTTAAACGATTTAGTTTAATCTTAACAGGCATAATCTCACTCCCTCCCCTCCCCAATACAGGAGATCCTTATCGGTTGACCGGACATTACCTCAGTTAACGGATCGAACGTGAACGGTCGCCGAAAATGTACGTTAGACCGTATTTGTGTATACATTTTAGATGTGTTGTGATTAATGTTGTTTAAGTGTTTGTAAAGTTTATTTGTGAAACATTTGATAATGACTGAATTGAAAAGTCGAGACTCATAATGTGAGTAAGAAAACAGATATACCAACCACATCAAACCTAGGATAGTTGACAGAATTCACCATAAGGTAATTAGAAGTATTATCATTAACTATCCATCAAGGCTATTAACATTATAGAATGGATCTTTATATTGATTGGTGGGAACCATCACAGCGTTAATTAAACTCAAACAGGAAAGTAATAATAAACAACGTGACCTGGCAACAACCAACAATGTAATCAGCTGTTCTAAAAATAAATCACAGCTGCTTTAGTGTCATGACTGTTTATTGCGATAGGATACGTAATACGTAAATAGTGCTAGCAATTCACATTTGTTTATCCCCTTCTCGTCTCTAAATATACATATTTCAAACTCTATTTCAAGCCAATATCCTAAACTGAAAAAAGAAATTGTATTCCAAATCAAAGTATACTACTCGTGGGTAACCAAACATTTGACCGGTTGAAAAACATTGCAAGTTTTTCTAAACATTTGCTTCTTTGTTAAAATAGTTCTATTCATTTTTAAATACATGCTGTTTCTTAACTCTTGACACATATTTTCTGGAATTGTTCCTTTGTCCAAAGTAAACACCAAATGACTGTTCGTTTGTTTTTTTTTTTTTGTTTTCAATCACTACTCTGTTTCATTTTGATAAATCATTATGAAAAAGCCCATGTTAATCGGAAGTTATGTTTTTTTATACATTCATGAAACCCAATTCGCACTTTCGTATTCATAGCCTATATTTACAAAACTGTATATACAAGGTGTATAAACTATACAATAATTAAATCGCCCAGCTGAACCACTGAAGTTACTTTTCCGAAATTCTAAAGTTAAATTTATATGTTCTAGGGTTTCAACCAACTATTTGGGAAATTGGTCTACTGACGAAGGCGCTGAATAGCTGCAACGCTTACGAAATAAAACTAGTAGAATTAGTTTGCACCTAAGTCTGCAGCTTCACCTCACGCCCTGCTTGGTTCCACTCGCAGTAAAACAAATCGCTTTTCGAGTTTAAGGGAGTGTGCACTTCGACCTTTGGGTTATGGACTGCTTCGCCTTGCTCGCAGAGTACTAACTCGTCATTATATCAGAAGATGCCTACGATAATATATCCAACTCTTTAGTGGTATTTTATATTTTGATCGATTTTGGAAGGACCAAGAGTGTTTTGATCGATAAGGCAGTGTACAGAAAATAAAAATGTGCATAATAATATCGCACATATATTGATTTATATAAAACCCCCAAAAAAAATCATTATAATACGAAAAATCTAAAAAATGTATTACTTTTTTTTTAAAGTGCTCCTGGTTGTTGGATTTTTTTGGCTAACGAACTTGTCCGAGCGACCCGTGAACAACTAATGTGTGTAGCAAATCGGATTTAAAATGCGTCAATTCAAACTATACCGTGGTTTCAAGGTGGACGCGAATATTTCTAAGCAGCTTTGTTTGCCACAATTTAACAATAACCGAAACACTTCCTGCCATATATATCTCTACACTCTACACGATACGTTGGCTACGGACAAGGCTGGTTTTCTCACATTTTTCAACACGTAACAAGACCTTGCTTTCTTCTTTGATGGATCGCTTTACCTCCCCTCACTCCTTCAACGTATTAGCGTGATTCGTCTTGATGCCGAGTTGGATTATTGTGTTGCACGCGACATACAGTTTGTTGTATCTGCTTTTTATAAACGAGCAGACCTTGAGGAAATTATGTGCTTATTCCTTTTGACAAATTGTGCAATGAAAACAAATAAAAGCAACTTAACAATCGTTGCGGAACGATTGTGCAACGATTAAGCTATGACAGCACAATTATTGCGCACATGTGCAATAAGAATTACAACTACTAGAATTATACAGTTTGTGTCGCAGTCTAATTTCTTTTTATTATTATTTTTATTTATTTTTAATAATTATCTTGTTCTATTTTACTTTATATCATGTACGTGAAAGTTATACTTATTTTATTAAGAAATTATGTCTTAAAAAAACCTAACATCTTCCCGCAAGCTTTCACTAGAGCATAGCTGTTTGGACGGACAGCACTCACTTAAGGGGGTACTTCCCCGTAATATCGATAAAAATGTAAAAAATTTACAATTTTTCTCGCCGAGTTTAATTGGAAATTAAATTAAGAAACAAAGTTAACTTTGTCAAATATTACATTTTAAAATTACCACAGGATATAAAACTAAGGAATGTACCAAAAAAATATGTTGTATACTACAATACAGAATGCTTATATAGTCACTGCGGATGTCCCATGCATGTTATGTTACATTAGACCTAATTTTATGGATTTAACTAAATTATTATAGTAAATGAAGGCTATATCAATTTCAAAGAAATGAATTAATATCCTGATCTCTTTGATCAATTTTGAATGTATTTATGTAGTATTTTTTTTTAAATCACAAGTAATGTAATGCCTGGCTAAGGAGTTTTTGATTGTTGGGCTGTAAAAAAAATAAACAAAATATATAAATGCTTCTGGTATATCAATTTAAATATACTTTAAATTAAGGGGTGACAACCCCTTTTATAAAAATAAGCAATGATCTCGAAATTATCAAAAATATCTACAAAAACAAACAAAGCAGAGGACAATAATTATTGCTGTTGTTTTTGTAACAAACTAAAAAATAACAAATAACAGTCGCAATAATAGATGGTGTTATTTTACCTGATATGTTTGTTTAGTAGCAGACGTCTGCCAGTCAGGTTTATTTATTTGCATTTATGTACACGTTTGATTTGCATTCTCAAAAACCACATAGCGCTAATATAACTCTTGAGAAGAAATGTAAAATTACTTAATGTAGCTCTTTCGTTTCTATTTCCAATATAAAATATTAACGACATAATTATTTATGTGTGTAATGTACCTCATAATATTACACATCAACATTGAATGCCCGTTAGCACATGCATATTGAATGTATCCCATTAAAATTGTTATTTTAGGACGAGACAATATTTCATTAATATTGTATCTAATAATAATAAACACTGCTTTATTGAAAAACTCGAACGTTCCAAAATATTTTAAAACTTTAAAAAAATATACAAACACTACGTAGGCCTAATAACAATATCAAGCAATGAAAAAAAGTGTCACTTATTTGTAAATATTTCGCTAAGCTATAAGAGCAATAGTCTAACCATTTTCTGGATTGCGTTCTTTTGCACTGTTTTACGTTATTATGAATTTTTTCTTCCAGCACAAAAAATAAAAACCAAATTTACTTCCGGTAAAATACGTTCTTCCAGTTATTGGATTTTTTTCTAACGACATTGACAAATAACGTAAGTTCCAAATTTTTACCAAATCGGAGTTAAAATTATTCCGTTAGAGTGCGTACACACATACAGTGTTCATAAAGTCCCTTAACTTCCTTTATTATTTTTGTTATTGAACATAAGTTAACAAAACTGTGTATATATCTTGTGTTGCATAAGAGGACACATTTTTTTACATATCAGATTATTTATGATTTTGGGGTGCTTGATTTGGGGGGGGGGGGGTTTCATGTAGATGGGTTAAACATTTCAAATATGAAGGTATTTCATGTAATACACCATTGAAAAGCTTATTAAAAGAGAAACAGAATGGCGCAAACTAGAGCTTATAGTATCCTGTTTCGTTTCATAATATTGTACAATCAAAGTTCTGGAAAAT
>JAGFPH010003732.1:0-44223 GCA_018207615.1 Philaenus spumarius
AAGCCTTCTGTATTGGAATTGCTTCAATGCTCATCATAGATGGAGTCCTCTATATCAGTCCCATATCTCGACACATATGCTGATATTATGACGTGTCTTGTTATATACGCTGACTTGTTATACATGTGTTTGTTTTTGTACTGTTAAACTGTCTCTAATTTAATCATTGTTTGTCTTTATTAACTGTTTCTTTTCACCGTTCGCCTCAACCGCACTTATTTAAATAACTTCTTATACAGTTCATACAAGTTTCATACGTTTATGCATTAATATATTTTTTTAAGTCTGCTTTCATTTTATCTACTTTTACAGTCTGCTTACTTTTTATTCTTTATTTATTAAAAATGATTCTACTGTAACTATTTTGCGTCATAAAGGAATTTATATATATACAAAAATTATAAATGTTTATTATTATTATTGCGTCATTTTACTTATTTAGACCAAACCTCTGTGCTTTAGACACTATGGGAAACTGCTGATTTATTTTTCATCGTATAGCATTTCTGTTACATGGCTGTTAGTGTTACATGGTAATAATCAGCATCAGGCAGTCATCTACTTCAAGAATACAAAGAAGATGGCAAGTAAATTGCACATCTAAGGATTATCTTAAACTGGAGACTGCATGTTACATCATTCACCACGCCACCATGATACATATCTAAAAAGGACAACTGAGTCTTCATCTGCACCATCCACCAATTAAACTTCATCAACAGTGAAGACAATGGTTTGTGAATGTTAAGAACAGTGTTAACAATAATTAATCCAAAATCCATGGTATGTACAAAAGTGCACTTACATGCTCTCAGGCATAATTTATGAATGATCTATCTTTATCATTTGTGTATACAGTACAACCTCGTTAAGTCGGACCAACTCGGACCGCGGCCGATCGGACATAACAAAAATCCGTGTTAGCCGGAAAAATAACATAAAACAATGAAAATCATGGAACGCGGTAGCGTTCCATGCGTCAAGCTATGGCACACTACCACACTTTATTATGTTTGAAATGGGCGAGCTCGATTTTCTTTTTCTCTTATTTTAACAGCCGCGGCTCTAAATGAATTGAAAATTCTTTTAATAGGATATATGAAGCCTAATTGTGTGATTTATAATGAAAAATCCATTCAGAATGTTGTTAATATTGAACGTGAAGGGCTGTGGTGCATTTTACTCAATACGACGATCTTTCTTTCTTTACGACCAAGAATATTTCCTTCCAACCTTAGAGCGCATGTGCCGTATCACGGAACGTTAACTTGTCTCTTTTCTTGAATAATTATTGATAATAAATATCCAGGTTTATTGCAGACGGTCTACATCATTCACCTTATTCCGATCTTTTCACATGCTAGATTTAGGTCATACGAATTCACAACCCGAGATAACTTTTAAAGTAAAGCAAAACTTTTACATTGGCAAAGTTCAAATTAAATTAAATTTTTATATTTTTGTAACAAAACAAGTTACACTTCTTACAAAAAACAAAAATAAATAAATAAGGCACTTCTTGAGTATGTAAATTACAAATAGTTGCCAAAAACCGACTTTAGAAAACCCATCTAAACTAACTAATAATTAAGGACAGTTAGGCCATTTGAGTTTTCTATGAAAAACTTGTGGAAATTGGGATTTATTTTTGAATTTACTAAAGAAATGCTTTCCAACACTAACATTATAAAAATCAACTCAGTAGAACACTATAAATAGGCATTACAACAAAAAGCTCTTTTTGTATAACATATATATGTATATTAGAACCACGACTGTCTGGACTAATGCGGTAGAAAGCCCAGCTGTAAAGCAAAAATCTAGATACACTGAGGAACCTACAGTAGAGCGTTGATAATCCGAACGTCAATAATCCGAAACTTCAAAAATCCGAACGCGTTCTGAGGCAGCCCATGCAAAAATTTCATTTTCGTTTTCACAAATTCCAATTATTGTGTCGTTAAACATTTCACAAAAATCTTCCAAGCAGTTTAACATTATTATCTCTTTTTAAACAATTCTTAATACCTGCTCTCACCCGCCCTCACAACAGACTGGCTGTCAGTATTTTCACTGTCACGCCCATAAGCTGCTTTAGCGCTAGCAGTAAACATACAGAAAGTTCATTCATTTCTCTTTATGTAATCATTATAACAGTGTGTCTTACATACAGTAGTGTACTATACAGTATTTTTTTTATTTTTCATTTGTGTTAACTATAATGCTCTCCAACACTGTGACAAATTACCCAGGGAACAGATTTGCATTCTTACAGATTCCAAGGCAGCCCTCTTTACAATAAACATGTATAAACCATCTCCCTACTTTCACTATACACAGGCAATTCAAAGTCAACTCCAGAACCTACAAAAATATAAAACCATTCACTTCCAATGGATCCCCGGGCACAGTAACATACGTGGTAATGAGGAGGCCGATAAAATAGCAAGAACTGCTCTTCATCAGCATCCAAAGCCAGTACACACACCAGTTCTAACTACTAGCATTCAGGAAGCGAAACGTTCTATCAATCTGAAATGGATCGACATGTGGAAGAATGATACAACTGGCAGAGGATTGTTCAATCTGCTGAAGGGGCCAAACGATTTGGAGATATATAGGAACCACAATAGGCAGACTCAAACTTTCATTTCCCGATCCAGAACCGGACACATCATCACCGAGGAATACTTGTACCGTTTCGGTATGACGGATTCACCTCTGTGCACTAGATGTGGACAGAGGAGCGAGAGCCTGGAGCATGTGGTCCTTGAGTGTTCCCATGGTGATGGGGCAGTCAGAGGGGAAATGCTGAGACATCTTCAGGGTGACAACACCACAGGGGATCTTATGTCATCCATACTCACCTCCACAAAACTTGTGCAGCATGCTGCCCATCTGTACAGAAGACATCGTGCAATCGGCGCTGAGGCTGGACGCACGTAGTAAGAAGTAAGAAGTAAGTAACTATAATGTACAAGTGAACTTTTAATTATGTACTGTACTGTATGTAATCATGTTGGCCCTACTGTGTACGTGCAGGTTCTTCTACATCATAATATGTAAGTAGTCTTACATACTGTATTGTAATTACATTACTGCTTATACTGTTTAACCACTTTAATTGATTAAAGGGCATATATTTTAGCCTATATGGCAGTTTTTGGTTGTTTAAAAAAATCCGAACAAATTGATAATCCGAACCCCCCTCGGTCCCAATTAGTTCGGATTTTCGACACTCTACTGTAGTTATAATCGACTTTCCGTGATATACAGTACCAGACATATTGAAAAAGTTGGAATATTAAGCACTATAAATATGGAATTACAACAGTATTTTGTTTTTCCAGATAAAGCCTAATTGTCACGTTCCTGTTACCGAAGCGTTTCACCATCGATTCAACCAACTTCCACTGGCTATGAACTCGGTCATCTCCTGCAATTTCCATTTTCATGTCATAAATATAATGCACCAACATCAGCGCTTTATCTTTTCGCATAGTTTTTCTCAATACTATTTCACTTTCACTACTAGCTTGATTAGAACACCACTTTTTTATTTTCACACGATTCTTCTAACAGCCGTTAACTGTTTTACTGCCAACTCTTAGCTCTAAGGATACATTTTTTCAGGTTTGAAATTTTTAAGCAGAAGCCATTTTGAAACGCACGATTGGATATAATTGGATTTTTCTTAAAATAGATCATTATTAGTTAAACTTCATGTCAAGTTTGAACTTAATCGGTTAAACCATTCTCTAGATATAAATTATTTTGTTAAAAATACAAAATGGTGTATATCTGGAAAACGAATCGTTTTTGGAAAAAATTGTATTCTTGATTTTCTCTTTATTTTGACCCATAGAATCATATCCCGAAGTTTGGCACTTTACTTATGGGACAGCCTGTATAAGATGAAGGTGAAGTATAATGGTGTGAGAATAACATTTGAATTAGAGTATTTAAGCTTTATTATTAAATCAGGAAATAGATGTCTCTCAGAGTGTTTTACTTACTGCATTCAGACCAATACTAGGTTGTGTTTTACCACAAGAGCGAAAGATTACACAATTTACATTAAAAGGTAATGTGCACATGGTACACAGAGTTATAGTCATTTTGCGCACGAGGTATCTGTCTTCAGGAGAAACTTCTTCAACAAACTGCAGACCCTGGGCTTCTGCTTCAAGTTTATCACAGAAATATTGAGAAAGCTAAAAAAAATAAAAAATACTTCATTTAAATTGTAAGTAATACATGAAGATAATTAAAGTTAACTGAATTTAACATTTCGCTAAGTTATGACAGATACATGCGCTGGCGTTTTCTCTACCCCAGATCAGCGTAAAAACAGAAACTCTATCAACATACAGGGAGTAATAGGTGCGACTTGTGCTACAGTCCACAAATTCAATTTTGTTAATTTAAGTTACTATACTATATAAAATCCTTAAAAGTAAATCTAAATTATGGCTATCTAAAAGTTGGTCTATTTGAATGGGACCAAGTGGCGCAAATATGGGACGCTCGTCTATGGATAAAGTTTGGACGGCGCACAAAATATTAACCGTCTGGTTCATATTTAAGGAATTTTTTTATTGGTGGTAGCGTTAGTTTGGTCACACCTTGCTATAAGGGTTGATAGTATACAAAATTGTTTCATATAAAAGTTCTATGCTTCCGTTCTGAATATTTTTGTTCTTTAACATATGTTATTAGAAAATTTTCAAATGGGTGCAAAATTTTTAATATTAAGTGACTTATAGTGATTTTTCTATTTTTTAAAAATTCCTCCCAATTTTTACTAACCTCATAGTTTAACTTCACCCATTTAACAATATCAACTAAAATTATCCATCTATATACAGTCAACTCCCGATTCTCCGGGATAATTACCGGCACGACCATCACGGATAATGTGAAATCCCAGTTAAAGCAATTAATTATAGTATAGGGCCCAAATACAAGGTATTATGCAAGAATTATAAACATAATGGTTATACTGTACTGTACCTTTAATCACACCTAAAACGTATAAAAAAACTACAAACACAGCACTATTTAGATTGAAATAGCAGTACAGCAATATATTATTTACAATGTTCAAACATGATTAAAATATGTAGTCCAGAATGTTCAACAACGATTAAAATAGTCCGTCAGAGTTTTTTGTTTTTTCGCAATTGCTTCCTTTTTCAAAATTGTGGATCTTATTTTTCGTAACACGAGCTTGTCACATAATAATGCATCACCTTGACCGCCTAAATAGCCAAGAAGGCCTTCGACGTAACTCAGAGCTGTGCCGTGTGTCATTTTCGGCTGCAGAATGCAGTCTACGCTGTCGCTCGCCTCCCCCTCGTCACAGCTGTCGCTTTCACTTTCTGCCTGTCCATGCGTGCGCAGCAGAATCTCTTCATCTGTCAAACTTCAGCTGTAGA
Organism: Philaenus spumarius; assembly: GCA_018207615.1. NCBI lineage: Eukaryota > Metazoa > Arthropoda > Insecta > Hemiptera > Aphrophoridae > Philaenus > Philaenus spumarius. The sequence continues at coordinate 5,439 of JAGFPH010003732.1, forward strand.
TAGCTGGGCGTCTATTTCAAACTACTTAGTGATATCGTCTTCATCAACGTTTTGCCCGCCTGATACAGTGTTTGCTAACCTTGCCAAGTCCATTTCACTGGTATTTTCAAGTCCAGCTAAACTGTCCTCTAATGATAAATCGGGAAATATTTTTCTCCATGACTTTGTTAAAGTAGACGGCTTAACTTTCTCGCAAGCCGCCGCTGCCTCATAAATGGCATCCAGAACACTGAAGTTTTTGAAAAATGTTTTTAGGTCATTACCCTCCTCTATGAATTTTCTCAAAATGCTTGAGCGATAGTTTCTTTTTAAAGAAAATGTGACTCCTTGATCCGTGGGTTGAATTAGGGCTGTTACATTGAGGGGCAAATATTTTACAAAAATATTATCATCGTTTGATTTTAATAACATTTTATCGGGATGAGATGGTGCGTTGTCCAACACCAACACTGCTTTTTGGGGTAGGCCGCTCGATTTCAAAAACTGACGTACCGACGGACTAAAGTTAGTTTGAAACCAATTATAAAAAATGTCTTTGTTTATCCAAGCTTTTTTTTGACTTGAGTAGTCGACAGGCATATTTACTGCTCGAGTATCCTTAAAAGAACGAGGTTTTCTGATTTTCCAATAACAAACAGCTTAACTTTGTGTGACCCAGTTGCATTAGAACAACACATTAGCGTGAGTCTTTCTTTACTAACTTTGTGTTCCGATGCAGTTTTTTCATGTTCAGCAGCTAACGTTTTTGGCGGAAGGCGCTTCCAAAATAACCCCGACTCGTCAATGTAGTAAATCTGTTTGGGAAGTAAATTTTCACTTAACACAAACTCATTAAAGTCTTTACAAAATTTTTCTGCCGCTTCTTGGTCGCCACTTAATTTTTCTCCGCGAATATCCAGTTCGCGTATACCATGGCGTTGTTTAAAACGCGTAAGCCAGTCTGACGACGCGTCAAAACTACCTTCTAGGCCTAGGGCTTCAAAATAAAACTTCGCTTTTTCACAGCATATTGTTCCATTAAATGGGTTCCCTTGAGCTCGTTGATTATTAAACCATTCGAGTAGAGCGCGGTCCAAGTCATCATCAGTCGAATTTTTCATGGTTTTTCGTTTCTTCATACCGGATGACGATTCCGATGAACACGCAAATTTTAACAGGTCACTTTTTTTCTTAATTAAGTCCCGGACCGTTTGGTCACCAACACCATATTCTTCTTTTAAAGATTTTACGCTTTTACCCTTCTCAAATTGTTCAATAATGTGTAGCTTTTGCTCAATAGATAAAACGCGGTCCTTTTAAGTTTTTTATCCATTTCACAAATGTAACCACAATACAAAAAAACTACTGTTCGAAACCAATTAAAAACACAAACTTGGCAGCACGTAACGGAATACAACGAACAACACTGTATGTGACACACTAAATGACTGACTACTGTACAGGCAGTGGTGGGGGCAAGCTCTATTAATAGCTACAAGGCCGCCCACCCTCCTGTCACCCTCATTTTTTCACTTCTCGCCCCACCACCTCTCTTGTCTCTCGGCCCGGTAGACGATCCCAGTTGAGCCGCAACCCGTATAAACCGATCCCGTTTAATCGGGAGTTGACTGTATTTTAAGCATCAGTCTGGAGGTAATTTGTGCAAAATTACAACAGTTATTGTGGCCATAAAAAGTGATAAACTTTTAAGTTAACTATGGTTTGGGGCTCATGAAATGAAAAACTGGGAGACAATTTTCTAGAAGTCGCATCATAGAAACGATTTAAAGGTACGTACTTTTTCAAAATCTATCTAAAAGTAAAATCTTAAAGGCATTTTTAAGTATCTTAAAATCTTAACAAAGTTTTATCAACCAAAATTGTATTAGTGGGCGTAAAGAAGTACTACGTGAAGTTTTTGTATAAATGACATTTACTCCTTAGATTGTCCTACCGGTCTATAGACGAACGGATTCTCCAGCTGTCTCCGTGGGTGTCTCCTAACTTACGCCAGGGAGTTATATAACTTGCCAGGTTACTGAACTAGATAACTCACTAGGATTCAGCTAGTGTCAGTTATTTACAACACTTTTTGATCTATTTCACAATTACAGGTTGCCTTATGTGCATTGTCTTGGGACTTAGAAATATTATACCAAGTTCAGTCTCTTTAAAACTGACTATGTTTGTAAACAGTCCTCAAATATGAATTTTGTATTACTTTACTTTGAAATAACATTATTAGGGGGATTCATGCAACCTGTTGTAAATGCTTAATGTGTTAAAATGGTAAACTGCTATTTGAATTTTGAATGAAGGACCCCTTGTGCAAATGTGTTAGTGTTATTTGCTAAAGTAAGGTTGACCTTGTTCAGGTTTTGTGAGTTTGTGTGCTTGATCAAATAAATAACTTTTAATTGAAACACCAAAGACAAGTAGAAAGGGAAAGTCCTCCTCATTTAATTGTTCAGTTTGATTGTAAATAAAAACACCATTTTGATAATTAATCGATATATTTTTTATTTATTTTGTAAAGAAGGATTTCTAGTAACAAAAAAATGACAATAAAAATATGTTCAGGATAAGCTACAGCCTTGTCCCCTCCGAGGTTCCAGAAATTACTGTAGGCCCTACTACCCGAAAAATAATAAATTGAAGAATATTATACCTGAGTAATTTATTACTGGCATAGTAATTAATATGAAATGGGTTCATTCATAGGGGTTCTTTTTAGAAAATAAGAATTACTTGTTATATTTTTATGTATTACTGTACTCGGAACATTCTAAAGATTGATTTGGTATAGTTTATTACATTATTTTGATTACATCCCTCTTTTTACAGTTCTTTTGACTGAAACTGTAATACCGTATGCACTTTATAATTTGTGAATTATATTTTAGATAAAATTAGGCCTCATTTTCTGCATTTTTTGGAAACATATTTTGTGTTTTCCTGATCTAGGCTAAATCACTAAAGATTAGAATATGCCTCTTAACCATATTCTTTAGTTTGTAAAAGAGATTTTCTTCCCTACTTACTAAATAATGTATATATTACATTTTTTTATATTTATAACAAGATTAGGCCTCTTTTTGGTTCCTTTTTGCTAACATATTTGTGCAAACAAAATCAAATACACAGAAATGTTCTCTGCACTTTTCTGAACACGAAAATGTGTAAATGTACTTTACTAAAATGGTTTAGATAGGTTTTTAGATGAAAATGTGTTCTAGTAGTAAAAAATAAATGTGCCTGCCAGTATAGAAATATTAAACTGCCAGATAGAGGGTCAACAAGAAAGTAAAAAAAGAAAGAAAATTATCTCTAACTTCGTCAGATTCCCGGAAATTAAAGATAGGAGAAAATGTTAATTTTCCTTGCTCCATCGTTTCCCCGGTTCCTTCCGAATTCTTTTCTTGGATTCGAAATTATTATTATTATTTTCCATCTCAAATAAAAGAAGACCAAGAAAAACACAAAATTATAACAAACAACCTGTTTTGTTGATTCAAGCTGAAAACCTCAAATTACCTTCCCCAAGAGTTTTACGACTTTACCACTGGTTTACAGGACCCCAGACCATTGTAAAGTCGAGTGTGTTATCGACTCTAAATAGCACACTTCTGTCAGTTTCTCGATTTTACCGCACTTACAACGTTTACAATACTTAACACAGGTTGCATGAATCCCCCTATTATTGAAAACATTTTTTACATTGCTTTAGTTTTGTAGTCATAATAATAATTTCCAACCATCTGTCTTTCTGAGAAAAACTGTCTTAACAGAAAATTTAGACCCCTCCTCTTGGGCCAATCCTAGATCTGCATCTGAACACAAAATCTCACAATAAATACGTTTACTAACCTCAAATGCGTTTAAACGACAATGTCGCCATCCTCAGTGATGCACGGGCTACAGTAACCAAACTATAACTGGGTAATTTCAAAGATTACCCAGAACATTGGCACAAACATACAATCAAAGTTTACATTTTTATATCAGAATGAGTTAATAATAATTATAAATTAAAATAGCTTTTCATGGAACCCGCAAAATATTTTAAAAGATTCAAAAATGTTACCAGTAAAATAGAACTTAACAAAATAATACTTTTAAAATATCATGTCCGACATTATTAAATGACCATCATCTTTTCGCACTATTTATATAATCAACATTTTTTGGAACGAAGTTCCTTAATGCGGGTTGCAGTAGGAATTAACAAATAGAAAATGTAATGCGTAACGAAAAAAAGTGTTATTAATTGGTTGCTATGGCAATGAACATTCAAAAAACATGTGTTTTGGTTCATAAATCTTATATTCTTAAATGAGCAATAATTGTATGTTTTTGCAGAATTTAATTTCGAAAACGGCTCTAAGGATTCCCTTGTAATTTGGTACATAAGTTATTTGTTACCCAAAAAGTCAGTTGGACTTATTGAAAATTACCGGAAAACTCGTTTTCTACATCTTTTTCTCAAATTAAAAAGTAAAATTTGTCCATTTAAAATACACAGCACAGCTGATGCATAATGTGACCATTTAAAATACACAGGACAGTGAGCACAGCTAATGCATAAATGTTTTCAATGCCAGTAACATAATCAGATGTTTCCTTTAAAGTTGTGTGGTAGGCCTAATGTGTATTAGTAGTTACCATAGCAACTAATAAATATCATATAACACAGACGTTAAACAACAACAGCTTCTAAAACTTACCCTTTATTAGCGAATTTCCATAGGAAAAATGAGCTATTGCAGTGGCCCTTATGGTGAGACCCAAGGTCGGGAGTAGCAAATGAGCACCGATCATGGTCCCCAGAACACGTTTTGGGGTGTCAAAAAAATTCATATATATATGTATATATGTGTTCGCACTCTAGCGGTCGCATTTTAAGTCCAATTTGGTCCAAATTTGGTACACGTGTTGGTTGTCTATGTGGCTCGGACGAGTTCGTTAGCCAAAAAAATCCAACAACCGGAAGTACGTTTTTTGACCGGAAGTAACTATTTTTTGAGATTTTTACTATGATAATGAAATTTTTTAGAGTTTTTTCTAACAATATAAATGTAGGATGTTATTCTGTGCATTTTGTTTTTTTACGTGACCTTATAGCTCGCTTGGTTCCCCCAAAATCGACAAAAACGTAAAATACCATAAAAGTACCCAGTTCAAAGCCAAGTGATGCAAACTCGCGAGGCCACTAGGAGGAAACAAATTCTACTAATATATTGCGTACACACAGACAGCTGTTCAACGCCTTCGTGAGTAGACCTATTTCCCAAATTGTTGGTTGAAACCCTAAAACATAGGCCTATAAACTTAATTTTGGAAATTTGCTCAACTCACGTCAGCGGTCCAGCTGCGTGGTCGATTTATTAATTAAGTTGTGAAATATTATAGGCCTAACCTAAAAAAATCCTATATGGTATTTACACTCATTTAGGGTACGTTAAACTATAAACAAACAACAATGTTTAAATACATTTACAATATTTAAACACAAACCTAACATACTTTGCAGTTTCCATGATGTTTAATACTGTACATTGAGTATGTTTATCACTTACATACCTGATATATATTTCAAAATAAAAAAATACAAAAATACATTTTTTTTTTTAATAGTCAATCGATAAAAACATATCAACTAAACATATTTATTAAAATAATCTTTAAAGATAATTTTATAATTTGCTTTATCGGGGATATAAAACAAAGCTAGAGTTTAGCTGATGGGATCATATAACCAGATCGTAGATCGGCTTCCAGCTAGTTTAAATTAAGAGACGATCGTTCCGTCCGGCATAGATCAGATATTATCTTCAAGCGCTGAAGTACATTCAATAAACATAAAATGTTGGTTCAGCAGTCTAACCTAAAATTATTGTGTGTATTATATTTCATTTATATTAAATGCCTTAACCCTACATATGGCAGTGCTATAGCGAAAATTGAAAAGCTGGTCTAAAAAAATAGTAAATGAACCACAATCCAAAAGTGTTCCATAGCTTCTTTGTAGAAAAAACTTCAAAGAATTCAAATAGGCCACTAAAAATTAGTTTCTTTTAAAATTGTAAAAGTTATTACCTTATAAAGCAAAAAATGTTCAGTAACGAAAGGAAAAAGTTCAACTTTAGGCCTAAATAACAAGTAGTAAAAAATTTTTTGTAATTTTTTCGTAAGCGTAAATTTTTTTTGTAATTTAGTTCTAAATAGAACTGTATAAAAACATTTATCAATTTCAAATTTCTTATTTTGAAAAAACAGTTTTTATGTTCCAAATACACGACTGCTAACAAAACTAGGCGTAGTTTGAAACGTAATTTACTAATATATGCTTTGCCCAGAAATGAAATATTATTATAACAAAGTGTAGAGGATAAATCAAAGAAAAGAACGGTATACTTGTCTTTCCTTAGTTCACAAAAGTGTTTGAGTTATCTTTATTTGTATAACAAAATGACATAAACGTAATGAAAATTCGCCGGTCGCATGAAGGGTCATATGAATAACGTGGGAACCAACGCGCAAGACGGTCTCACCAGACTGCCCTAATTATGTACTTTGCACTGCTGTCTGGACAAACAAAAAACTGGTTTATTCTACTTTAATTCCCACCGTTAGAAAGGTCAAACTGTTTTATACAAAATGGTGTACAGAAATCTGTCAAAACATGTGATAAAGTGGGCGTTATCTTGGTTGACAAACTGTCCAATCGCAAGGTTTACAGAAATCGTCATCAAAAATCGTGAAAAATAGTGATATCTGATTGGAAGGCACTATTAGAAAGATAAAATCTTGACGAATCCAATGGTATTTTTATAATCTCGATAGAAATACTTCTGTATATGGTCTTGGACATGTAAGAAGTGGGAAATAACAGTAAAATTGTTTGCATATTCGCGCACGGAAACAGCTGTACCCGATCTGCATATTTTAAAATGATGATTACGTATGTAAATATACATTTTACGAAAAAGTTTTAAATACAAAAATTAAAGTTTAATTTATTAGCTTTTCAATGGTGCCGGTTTTATTACGATTGGATGATTTTAAGTGTACTAAATAACGGAATATGCAAATTCTCGAGCTTGTTGTGTTCTACACCCGAGAGAGCGTCCCAAAATGCAGTCTGCCATTTACAGGGTTAAAGGCAACATACATATAATAATTTTAGGTTAGGCCTAGAAAGTAATTTTAAGTCTAGGCTTAACCTAAAATTATTGTATATATGTTGCATTAAGACAGGTAAAATAAGTTAATCATATACACAATAATTTTAGGGTAGGCCTTGTGACGTTAAAGTACGTTACAAAAGTTTATTATTGTTGAATGTATAAAAAACAATTTTTGTCCCGACTAGCCAAAGTTTAAAAATAAAAATTAAAAAAATTACCTGTTACTTATTAAAATTTATATAGAATGTGTTTATATTTATAAACTGATAATTATTATTTATAAAAATGTATTTATATTCCAATTGAAAACTCAAATAAAATTATTTAAATTCGTAACCTCAAAATGTACTTCATTTAAAAACAATCCTCTAACACATGCTATATATTCAACTTCCATCTTTCAAAGAATCACCTTGTCCTTGTCTCAGTAAGGACGGGCCGGGGTGCACATGTGCGAGTTGCTATTTTAAAATAAACTACATCATGCCCCATTACGTGTGTTTGTGTGTTATTGTTTGTGGAGTGTTTGTGTATAATTTATAGTTTTTTAACGCACATTAAACAAATGCAAATCATTTTAAAAATTTGTTTATAAATGGTTTGAAAATGCCTGAAAAAATAGGCGAAACGTACATCACCGTATAGAAAGTGATCAAAACAGGAATGCGAGCAGTACAAGGAATTAAGGTATTTATGTAAATATATCCCGTCCAGTAAGGCAAAAAACAAAAATAAATCAACCTTTTAAACTTTTAAATATTGTCTTTATAATTTCTTTTAAATTTTACAATCATACTTTTAACTTAAAGCTGTCTGCTTTACAAATGTAATTTGTTTTCAAATTAACTGTCTGCTTTGTTTTTAAATATTATTTTAGTTGATTTATTTCTTTGTGATGACCATTGATTAAAAACAATCAAAATAATAATAATGCTGCATGTGCAGACTGATGAACCAAAATTTTATGTTTATTGAAAGTATTTACAATGATTTTAACTGTGTTTAAAATCTTAGCTTTGATGTTATAATTAATTCTACACCTTTATTATAATAACATTAAACGTATGGAAACAGTAAATATTTGTATAAAAACAAACTATTAATAAACGACAGTTGAAAGATTAAAATTATGTGTGTATGTTGCCGTTAAGGCTGGTAAAAGAATTGAAGAAAAGGTATGATGAACTTCGTCCCTAACGAGGGTTCCACGATCGCACACATTTACGTTTTTTGACTAACTATTTGAATAAATAATATATGTTGATCATGTACCTTTGTGCCAATTTCTATAGAGTTAAAGTATTTGTGCATTTGATCTTCTGCATAATAACGTTTTGCATACTGGGTTCCAGGACCTGCAGCGTAAATACTAGGATCATTGGTCATGAAGTTTCTATCAATCACTATCAAACCATTGTACACTATGTCACTGTTTGAAATTGCTACAAACAAAGGTAATTGCCAATGATTAATATTACACACTAGTTGATAAAATGGCAAGAGGAATATATGTTGGTAATTTAAAAATACACTATATTTTAAATATGGAAAAAAATTACTAAATCAATAAATTTAATTATTATTTAATTTTTAGAATATATTTTCATAGTAAAAGTCAAGCATTTTTAATGACACAGAATAAGGAAGCATATGTTACTGAAGTAAATGTTCTAAAAAAATTGTATTTTGATTTCTGATTTTCATTAACATTTTTTGGTTAATGAAATGTGCTTGGAATACTGATTTATTTGTATTGTCAATAAGTTTTAAATAATCGATGAATAATTAAAATTCGGTGATGTACCACGTCACTGGTACCTGCAAATTCAAGCATTTCTTAACAAACTTCTGTAAGGGCTTTCAACACTGGCCTTATAAGTCATCTGACCTCATAATAGTAAAATGAATAGAGGTGGTTTACCCTACAAAAGGTCCGGTAGTCCTGAATTTTGTATATGTTGTATGGGACCATTAGGTAGTAATGAATCCAAGTTTTCGTCATTCTAGCCCCAAGGCAACTTTTGTTATACGCAAAAATCGTGAAATTTTAGCACTATTTTTTGTTTTTTGCCTATAACTTCTTTCCTCTGCATTTTCTCATATACTATTATCGATACCGAATTGTAGAGGACAAAATTTCCAACAAATTAGCTCTTTTACGTTTTTTGTACAACCAACAGTTACCGAGATATGGGGCAGCAAAAAATTGGTAAAATCTCAAGTTTTACAAAATTTTAACTTTCTTGCCACTTTCACTCACGAAAACTGAGTGAAGTCTTCATTTTAGAGAAATGTTGCATATATAAAAGTTGTAGCTCGTTTAATTATCTACAAAATCCATGCCTCAAACATTAATCGTCAAATTCTGAAGAGCGGAGGTAAATTTAAGTAAAAATGGAAAAATGTAATTTTTGTCATTTTGGCCCAAGATTGTTGTAGGGTTTATTCCTCGATGTTCATCGAACTCCGGTAATTTGGTATTGATAATGATATACATACATGTAGATGCATGTTTGTACATCATGTGTATTATACATATATTTTTTTTCATCATCTATTTATGATTATCCTACTTAGAAATTGTGGTATTGAGTGAATAATTATCAACGTATATTTCACAGTTTTTATTGGTTATTAAATCTATTAAACCAAAACAATTATAATATGGAAGTCGATAATAAGAACGATCAATAACAAATATTACCTTAAACAAGAATCTGTAGATGAATTCTTCGGGGGGCATCCTGTTCTAGCGAAAGGATGACGTTGTCTTCATCTCCTCGAGCGAAATAACAGGACTGTCCGAGGCAACATTTAAAAAGTGTGGAACAGTTAAGGCCAGATTTGCGGCACCCACAGGCCGAGGAACACCCTGTTAGGCACTTGCAAGGCACGGTTTTCAGCAAGGAGAGAGAAACAGCATCCCTGGTTGTCATTATTGGTTTATACCTCTCTTCCCCTCCCCAACCCCACTCTAATGAATTTTTTTATAATGAGTGGTAGGGGGCACTGTCAGAGGTTGGTGGCAGCTTTGAATGGTTGACTTTGGCAACTGTTGTGCTGAAGTTTGCCAAATGGAGCCTTTCCAGATATAGCTCGGTCTATTCACCACCGTAGAGAGCAACCACAACCCTCTCCCTTGCCTCTGAAATGTCAGCCACTGAGGCACCAGTAGAAGTGAACTGTGTCCCTACCTCTAAAAACAGCGGATTTTTTGGAATAGAGAACAAAATTTGGTTTTCCCAAACCCAAAGTCGTTAGATGTGTTATCATATCCCCTGATGGCAGTGAGGAGGAGGAGGTTTACAGTGAAGTGGAATTTGAAGAACGAGGATGAATAAATTATGTCTGGTGCGCTTCCTCTCCCTGCTGCGTCTAATGGAGTCACACAGATGATTCCACCCATGGCATGAAATGTTCCCTTTCCGTCGATCGTATTGATGTTAAAGTCGGCATTGTCAAACACTAGTTGACAGACAGTATCAGAGGTGGTTGTGGCTGAGTAATAGATGCTGCCTCCAATATGCCTTATGATGACTCGAATCAAATCCAAGAGCTGACATAATATCAATAAGAAATTTTAAACCAAACTTCTTATAATAAAAACGCTCAAGCCAGTTAAAAGGGGTGACAGGAAGGACTTTACAGTATGGAGACCGAGCAATCTCAGGAAAGTCTCTGTTTAGCTAAGACAATTATTATTGACAAAGTCAACCTTACAACTGACCAACCTCTACAACTGATTAAGGTGTTATCATCAAATACTGGCGTCGAAGGGCATAACAAAAAATTCATTAGAGTGGAGCTCGGCAAGGGGGAGAAGAGGTTTACAACCTATAATGACAACCAGGGGTGCTGCTCCTCTCTTCTTGCTGAAAACAAGTACCTTGCTCCGTGCAAGTGCTTAACAGGGTGTGCCTTGGCTTATGGGTGTCGTTAATCGGGCCACAACTGCTCTACCTTTTTTACAATTTCTAAATTTTTAAAAATTATTTCATGCAATTGGTATTAAAACAAAATGTACTTTTATAACTTCAATCTGCAATTTGACCTTGGTCTTTATTGCGTTTCTTATTAGGCCTACCACACATAGTTAATAATATGACTTTCACCTCGATGAATAAAAGTTTTACAGATTTACTTATTTAGTACAACACACCGACCGCATGTCCTACTGCAACATCTACAGGCAATCTGTTACTGATTCTGACTCATCACTCATCGACGCAACGGACAGACGAAGAGGGACGGGTGAGTCCACATAATTACTTCCGAGAATGCAGGGGATGGCCGATTGCAGAAGTTAGGCCCTGCAGTACAAAAACTTGTGGATCATAACATGAAAAGTGTAAACAAAACAACTGTCGCTGGTCCTTCCTTGTTCCATCAATACTCAATATTCTGTATCTCAATGTTTTGTAAAAAGTCACAAACAAAATAAAATTTCGTGATCCGGACCCCCAAAACCCATCCCCTGATTACGTCTCTGAATGGTGTCGTCTTATGTTGGACTTACTGAATGTCAAGCGATGTTACAGTGTTGAATGAGATAAATTCTTTGGAAAGTGAAAATGAAGATTACAATAACACAATGTTAGGTTTTGATTAATGCCTCACGTTGTGAGCCAAATTTACAATATACCTCTACGTTTTCAATAAAATTGCCCCACTTGTTGGGCGTCAAATTGAAATATAATGAGTTTTTGATTAATAATGCCTCACGTTGTTGCTCCAAATTACAATATAGACTAAAGATTGATAATTATTTTTCTTTTTAATTTCAACAATCTAATGAATGATTAAACTGCAGACACAAGTTTACAGATGTTATCAATTGTTTATTAATTATTAAAGAGCCAAAAGATATAGATACAGTTTATATATAACAAGTTAACTCAAACTAAAATGTTTTTTAATTATTTTACCAAATTAATTGTCTTTTATAGCACTCTTATCTCGGGGGGTCAGTGCCGACTCTTCCCAATATTTTATGAACAGAATTAATTATCAAATAAACTTATTTAAATATAAAGATTTGAAATAGAAATTGCAAAGTATGAATAGTACAATATGTAAAAGGGTGTAAATGTGTAAGTGTTTGTGTGTGTAATACTGAGGAAATTATAAATTATTATCTATAGTCCAATTCTTTTATTTAGTTTCAGAAGTTTGATTATATGAGTTCTTTCACTTTATAAAAGGGAATCAATAGATGTTTTTAATGAGAGTATCACCAACTATATAGTTTAATGAATTAGATTTATCTCACCAAGTTTATAAAGTTCTCTTCTAGAGCGTAGTCGTTGGAAGAATTATTATTTTTATTTCACTTCACTGTATACTAAAAAAAAAGGTTATTTATTTAACGAAGCACAGTTAATTATCAGTTTTATAATAGGTTGAAATCTTGCCGTATTTTTGAGAGGTCTAGTAGTACATCTGCTTCTTATGGAGTCTCAACAATTACTGAAATGGCTTGGGTTCCAATTTGGCTTCTTTAGGCTTTCAGGAAATGGTACATAAGGCCTGATAAATTTCACATCTTCTGGGGATTTAATTGTTATGTTAAATTTGGGTGTTTTTAAATATTGAGTGTATGTTTTGTGTAATTTTAGTTAAATTTTGAGGTAGTTTAGTTTTACAAATAAGGTAGAACGAGAAAAGGAAAGAGAAATTGATTAAATAAAATATTAAATAAAAATACCTAAAATAGCTTCTTGTACAACTTATTCTTTAACATCTAATATTTACAACTAAAATTATACATTTAGCACTTTAAACTTGGTTCCGTGAAGATACGTGTAGTCACGTGATCGTGGGCGGAGCCTAACAAATATGTCTTACTTCGTTTTTAAGCGATATCTGAGATTCAGGTGACCTTTGACTAATTTTATCGGTTTAATGGTACTTCTTTGGGGATTTTCATAAAGACATTTTACATTCAGAATTTTTCGTTCTATTTGACGGTAGTGTTACTTTTTTAATTTGAAACTTGGTTTCGTTGGGATTGATCTTTTGATTTCTGACTTGGCCTAGGTTTTTGTAGATCGGCCTAGTTTCAGTTGGATTTAAAATGTGAATTTCGGTCGATTGCTTTGTTATTGTACTGATATTATAATTTTGATGGATTGTTCGATTAATTTCAATATATTTTGATGTAGGAAAGAGATAGATACGAGGTCGGGAAATAATTTTAATTATACAAAATGTTGTCGAAAATCGGGTATTCCAATGTTATTAATTTCTTGTTTACGATCCTGTCCGCTAGATGTCGTTGGTTCAGATTATACATGAATGAATTTCCACTGCTGGTTTTTCTGTCTCTCGCACTCATGCGTGTTTAGTTTAGAACGACTTTATTTCTTATCCATTTGATTGATTATTATTACGGAAGGATATTTTGAATTGTTACAAGATGCTAGTGATTTAGTAAGTAACATTGGTGGTAGTGATGGACTAGTACAAAGAGCACTAGAAGAGATGGCACTATGCTTGCCATACCTTTGCACCGGACTATGAAGTATAATAAATCATTTACTGTGTCTGCTTGCTGTCTGTGAAATTTACTACCGGATGCAATTAAGTCTGCTGACGGCCGTGTTCAGTTTTCAAACCTGTTGATGTTTCATTTATTGTGCAAAGTGGATGATGCATCCTCGTTTTGAGGCGTACTTTAGAAGTGTTTATTGTTCAGTTGTATGAATGTTTAATTCTGATTGTAATAAGTATTTAACCAGTCAGTATCAACTACTTTTGATGTTTTTATGAATTGTATAAATTAATTTTTGTTGTTAAAGAACTATTTATTTTAAAGAATATTTTGTTATAAATGTTTGTAATTTTGTATTGGGGTTAGGTGGAAGAGATTACTAAATAGTCCTAACTTCGCCCCCAAAAAATAAAGTCATTATCTATCTACTAACACTCCCATGGTGTGGGACGTGAACGGAAGAAACACAAATAGCGAACTTCATCCGAAAGTTCAGAATTATTTTAGTAAAATAAGTGAAACAAGTGCTGGTTTCAAAGACACATTATGAAACAATACATAATGGTGTGTTGGTAAACAATACACCTGAAATATTACATTATTTTGAATGTTTTGCGATTCCAGAACTTACAAGTAAAATTGCTTTTGAAACAAACAGATGTTTTCAATATATTAATTCTTATACAAATCCAACAGTTTCATCTAGGCTTTGAAAATGGACAGACATAAATGGCAATGCAATTTATTTGTTTTTAGCAGTAACTGTGCTAATTTTCAGAAAAAAATAAGCTTGAATGAATGTTGTTTTTGAATTAAACGAATTTTAAAATAATATTTATTTAGAACAGTCATTATAACAAAAATTTATATTTAATAAACTGCAAAACACAGAAAGCCTTCTGATTGAGAGTTGCCATCTGTACTTTTTTTTGTTTTTTTGTTTTTTGTTTTTAAAGGCGAAAAACCTAGGTGGTTATCATCGCCTGGTGCCATCTGTACTAGAAAGCAATCAACAAGCATGCATTGCACAACTAAAAACGTCCTCCTTGCTCTTAGATTCTCTACTGCTTATCTAAGAGCTACCAAGGTATTTTTCTGTACAGTCTAAATTATTCTTACAGAAATCAATGTTTTTTGTGTATTATTACTAGGTTTACTAAATTGTTATAAATGTAATTTAAAATTTACAAACCATTATATGTTTTTGAAGAGGTTATTTTTTCTTCAAAACAGAAAAAAGCCAGACAATCAAACGTGATTTCTTCGTGTAAGTGAAAGAAAGTAACAGTTCTTATATGTTTGGTCATTTGGTCCTCAGTCCAACTGTGGAATTCATAAGGCCCGTTAATACGTATGTTCAAATCCAACAAGCAGGTTATGACAAAATGATGTACCTGTTGATAAATTTGAATATGTTGTTAAACAAACATAGTACATATATAGAATAATTATAGCCTACAATTATGTAGTGGGACAAAGAGAAAGTCGCCCATGCTGGAAATATAGTCATTTAAACTTTAAATTTGTAAAAAAACATGAACATGAAGAATTTAGGGACTGAAAAGGCAGACACTAGTATTCTATTTAATTTTGACAAAAGATTTCATTTCTACCATTTAACCTTTTCCACTCGAATTACTGGGGACCTAGTGTTGCTATCAGGTCAGATTAATTTTGAACGAATATTGCGAACAATCATTATTATTATAAAAAGAACAATATTCAAAAATCAACTGTGAAATTACACACGATAACCTAGTACAACAAAACTAAACAACGCGTAAGCTCACTAAAACGCTGCGTAGTAAGTAGGAACCAAACAACGGCGAGAGCAGACAGCTGTTTACAGACCGGCCAAAGACGGCAAACATTACATTTTCTAAGATTTATTTACCACAGAAACTGAACTCAAATGGTCCTAAAAAAAATCCACAGATAACCCAGCACATCTCAAACTTCAACAATAGCGGTCATCAAAGTAACTACGTCTGTTCAAATGCAATCAAAGAACGTTTTCATAGCGAGTTCGAGGCTCGCCCGACATAGGAGTTCGTGCGGATTAGTAGGGTACGGGGCTGCCCCGACACTCGAGTGAAAAGGGTTAAATAATTAATTTGCTTAATATTTCAAATAATACGTGTACTATGTACTTTTCAAACTAATATCTCTAGAATATTTTCTTTGACCACTAGGTAAGTTAGCCGGTTTACCAGAAGTCGGTGTGTAAAACATTGACCTTGGAGAATGTATATTTGACTACATATAAGTGGGTTAACATGGGTCGTTTAGATGCCAATGGGCTGTTAAACAACTTACCTCTTTACACCACTCGACTTTGGCAACTATTATTTTATAAACTAAGCAGTCAATAACTTATCCAATGTATAAATAAAGTAAACTGGTGACCAAAAAGGCATGGGAATTGTTAAAACTCCATCAACATAATTAGGCCATAATTATTAATTTATGGGCTGGTCGTATCTCACAAATCGGCCTCCAAGTTATTGTTTTATCAGATTATAAAGTTCTTTACTGTAAAACAATGGTTTGTCTGTAATTACAATACAGTAGTATTAAATTTTTTATTAAAAGTGAAACACTGCAGTATGCTTCAGCTACTATTTATAAAGGTTGACAAACTCAGGAATAATTTAATTCTGGTGTATCCGGGGTTTTTTTTTTTACCCAGACACTCTTTAGGATAGTCGCAAGTATATAGAATTTAGTCACAACTTTTTATCTAAATTTTTGTATATCCGATAACAAGTGGTACTTGGACGGCTTGTAACAATTGGATTGTCCCCTTCCGAGCAGGATAAACAGTCACCCTAAAACTAACAGATGTTACTTACATCCTTATTGTTGAAACAATTAGTTTTGTCGGCTAGGTCTTGACAGACAAATTCTATTCTTGACGCAGGAACTCCAAACATCAACAAAGATGTGATACATGTTATTGGTCCAAGTCCGGATCCGTACACTACAAATTGTCCTGCAATAAAAGGTAAAATTCTTAAGAACAATGTAAATAACTTTAAACAGTGCACAGAGCATCCTAGTGACGCGCAATTGCAAGCACTGTAACTGTCCGTAACAATACAGAAACATTTGAGTTGTTGCTATTAGAGTGCAACATGTATCAGTGTTAGCGGTACATGTTGCTAAATCAATGTATGATTTAGCAAGTTTACAGCAGTAATGCTCGTTCTCGTATGCAGAGCTGCGAATGGCTTACCAGATTCAATAGTAGTCATCCATCAATTCAAGATGACCCTCGACCGCAAATCATGATACTAACATTACACTTATAGAACCAAGAGAAAGCTAGTAATTATATTAAGCTCTGTTCTCAGGTTGAATGTGTGCAGGAAACTTACTTCCCAAGTTGGTGATAGATTGATAAATAAGCTCCTACAGAGCACCAAAAACAACCTTACTCAGCCACTATTGCCTGTATCTTTTTATTCTGAAGAGGAATTTGTCTCCTGGACATGATAGATGTGATTTCCTATTTTGCATGAAATTCAATTTGTTTATGTTTATTTTAAATTAACTATATTATGTTTTTTAAATAGCTTATATTTGTTATTTCTCTTTTAATTCATTTGTGCAAGTTTTTATGTGTTTAAAAAAATGTATTATGTTATTTTAATAAATTAGACCACTTGCTAAATGATTATCATTTTAAATTTTATTGCTCGTTTCCACCTTTAAAATTTGTAATTTATTATAAATTATTTTACGTCTGAGTTTGGTTGGTGTTAAATTATTTATAATTTGTAATAAGCAGAAGTGTAGCGCTCAAATTAGCTCTGCCCGAGGTCTTAGCAGGGGCGTATGCAGAAAATATTGGTGGGGATAACTTACAAGTCAAGCAGGGGTAGGAACCAAATGGAGAGTTAAAGACTCTCTGAGAACAATTTTTACTGCCACATGTTATTAGGTTTTCAATCCTATTTTAAATAAAACATTCTATTTTTGGGTGTATACAAATTCTATCATTTAAAAAATGTATGTATTAATATAATGTTATAAGTCATTGGAGAGGGGGAAGACCAAGACAAGTGGGGTATGAGTCACACTGAACTCAATAGTTAAACACTGTACTGTAGTGAGAATCCTTTATTTCTTCATACAATTAATTGTGGGATTCCTTCATATTGTTTGTTCTTTGATCCTGAGTACAAGTTCTAGATGTGACAGTCTTTTAATCTTTTTATTTTCCTCTCCAAGGAAACGCTCTTGGGTTTTGGCTGAATTTCTGTTTCCTTCTCAGCCAAACAATCAGCTACTTTATTGCCCTCAAGGCCCCTCTGTGTGAAGGTATCGATTGTAAAGTTATATTTTGAGTGTTCTTCCAACTATCCTGAATTTCGTTCTAATCGATTGAATGAAAATGCTTTACGATATATCCAAGGTAATATCAAACAATATTTAAAAATCCAGTCTACAAATAAACTTTAAAGTGATTTATCATATAATAATATATGAACTGAAATACATTTTGAATTATTAATATTGTACGTAAAAACTTTGCAAGTAGTAAATTAACTTTGTTCTAGATAAACCAGGTACTAATGTATTAGACAAGGACTTAAAAATGTAAATAATGAAATTTGATCCATTCTAATTGTTCTAAAAGTGTTTATTGCTTTATATTAAATTTATAACATATAATAGGACCTCATTTATCCAAAATAAAGGAGGGCAGGTCGTTTCAGATAACCAAAATTTCTGTAAAAAAAAGTTTAATTTGTTTAAAGTTTAACCCTACACGTGTTTCACTATACTAAAAGTGAGCAGTCTTAGCGCTTGGCCTAGGTCTCAGACTACTCAACTGACAACTATACTTGTATTGAATATTTCACCCACTAAAAATCATCTAATCGCAATAAAACAAAAATCGTTGGAAAGGACATGATTTAAACTTTAATTTTTGTGTTTACAAATTTGTTCTAAAACGTATATTTACAAATGTAATCATTGTTTTAAAATTATAGTTTTTTTAAACCAACTGATGCTGCGCAAGAAAGCAATAGGAAATTACACAAATACGTCACTTCTCTACGGCTCAATATCACTAGACAGAACTGTTTTGAAATAGCACAATGCCACAACAGTGCAAAACCAAATGACTGGCAGAATGTACCGTGTAGTGGATTGAAAAAAGGTCGCTTGAACTCAAGGTCAGGGACCTGGCCCGCACCCATTCCCCTTTCTCCTCCTCTTGTCTACAAAGCCCACACATCACGCTACAGTAAACATTTAATTAAAATTACAGTATACTTTTTCTGTTATGCGTATTTTGTTTACTGTTTCGGTTAAACGCGATTTTGGTTAAAAAGGTTTCGGTTAAGAAAGGTTTTACTGTATGCATAATATGTATTTAGTCACCCCTGAAAGGTTTTAATGTTGTTATAGCAGTACTTGCATCTATTTTACTATTGAGGAAAATACTAATATTTAATTTCGGATTTGACAAGTATTGTCATTTGTGTAACATGAATTATTTTTCAGTATTGTTTTTTCCCCCAAAAGGGGACTGAGCATTGGTTGAAGAAGTTAACAGTGCTGAGAAAAACTTCAGTTTTTGTGTTTTTAAGGGTTAGCCTGAATAAACCATCACGGATCATAACAGAAAGCTATTGAAAAAGTAAAATCCACAAAAATGTCTGTGATAACATTATTCTATTATATGCTTTTTACAATAACTGAATTAATAAAAGTAAAATTTCGATACAAATTTAAGAAAACTTACCAGTTTTTCTTAAAGATTGTTGAGTAACACCTGATAAAATATTATTAATCCTGAAATTTACTTACTTGGTCTCTTCAGATCAAAACATTCTTTAACAAATTGAAGAGCGTTAGTCGCATCAATTTGAGAATTAATTAGAAACAGATTTTCAGGAGGATTTTCTAAATAGTGGTACAGGTTACTGCTGTAATGTGAAAACAATTTATTTATAATTAGAACTAGACTTATTTATCCATTCTAAAAGCTTTGATACGACTACCAACAAGTAAATACGAGAGTAGTCCCAGAAGTACTCAACATAGTTTCCCACTGATGTACAATAGCTTAAATACTCTGTCAAAATAGCCATCAAACGCAGGAGATCACCAAGGGAAATTAATCAGACGGGGCTAAATCTGGGGAACAGAGTGCGTGAGGAAGTAATTCGAACTTAAACTCATTGATTTTGGCTACGGCGAAAATGGATGTGTGAACTGGAGCATTCTATTGTTGAAACAACAATTTCTTTTTCACCAACTGCTGCCGTTTTTCTTGATTTTATCACTCACACACTACAATAAGTTCGCATAATAGTCGCCATTGATTTTTCTCCTTTTTGAAGCTAATCAATAAAAATCATCCCAAAAAAACTGATGCCATAACAATGCCAGTAGATCAAATTGCCTTTTTTCTTTGTTCATTCTTTGTTGCCTATTCTCCCTTTTCAGTTCATTGTTTTTACTGTTCCTTCGTCTCAGGTGTGAAGTGATGGACCTCTGTCTCATCCATGGTTATGAATCAATACAATGTTGGCTTTATTGCTGCGAAACATCTCCAAACTCTTGATTTAAACATCTTCACGAAGCTGTTTTTGTTCCATTGTGCACAAACGTAGCACCCCCCACCCGCACAGCTTTCTCATGTCTAAATTTTGAGTACATACAATGTACAGCACTTTTTGAAATGCCTACCACGTCTGCTAGCTCGTGCACTTTGTGGATATTTTTCATCGTTTCTGGCCTGGTAATTTCATTAAGTCAACCACTACGATATTCGTCTCGACAGCTCGTTAGACCTTGTTAAAACTCTGCCACCCAATATTTTATTGTTGTAAACGAAGGAGCACACTCCTCAGTGTAGATTCAAGCTCAACTATGATATTGGCTGGACTAACAGCTTTTAAATGAAAGTATTAAATCAGATAGCGATGACCAATTTTGTCCATGTTTACAAATTCACTGAGGGCTTTCACTATTGCTGGCTGTCAAACAAATACTAAACAAAGTAGTTTCTTCAAACTTTTAACTTAAACTTTATAAGGTCGGCACATTCAACCTTAGTAATTGTTTTCAAACAATAACTGCCAATTATACTTCAGGTCGGGTACTTCTGGGACCATCAACAAATACATCAATTAATAATATATTTACCTTGCAAGATTTTTACGGCAGAAGTTAGAACTTGAAAATAATTTCCTTAAATCATGCTGCAAAGGTATTGGATACTGCACTCCAGTGAACAAAAATAAATACTCATAATAAATAGTATCCTTTCCATCTACAGTAATAGTCTTTTCTTGCCTGGAAATGAATAACTATTGTTTTTAATGATTTGAATATATTACATTTTAATTTGATTTTAAACCTATTCTTGAAATCATAATACAGTAGATCTATAATTATCTGACTAATAAATGGTCTTCCGGTCCAGGACCTCATGACCGGCGAGTGCCAGTTGGTTTTCTATATAGTTTTATTTAGGTATGTGGTTTGGAGTTGTTGATTGTTTATTAAATGTTTTATTTTTTTTTTTTCTAAAAGTTTTTACTTAACCTAGTTAGGCTACTGAAGAAGGAAGTATAAATTCATCACCAGTAACTAGGTTTGAACCAACTACAGCAAACTGAACGACAAGAACGTTGTTTATTTACGCTTCTACTATATGAACTTATGATTTATGTGAAATGCTTAAGCATTTTCTGTTGCTATTTTTTCATCTCAGATCTACAATTAACGAGGTGAAGTCATGCATTTTACACTCTCCAATCCCCGACCTAGTTTTACTCATAAACTATTTCACTCTAGTTTAAGCCTAACTAAAAACTATTTTTTTTATATTTGGTTTATTTAATTTTTTTATTTTCATTCTTTTAAACATATATAAATTAGGATATTTTTGTGTGTTAAAAATGATGCTTGTTTGATATTTCTGTTCATTGAATTAATTTTGAAAAAAAACATGTTTCATTAAACATTTAAAATCAGCCGTCATGTCTGTCTCATTTTTATTTAGTAACCACAGTTCATTCTCCCAAGTACTTCCACAGTGATCAAGTCCGAAATTTAAAATTGAGGTTAAATTAAGAAATTTCTAATGCAGACATCAATCCCTTCGGTAGCAAAATTGTACTGGGCAGACGACAGAAATGTTTTTCTGGCCAGCCATGTGATCTGTGCGATAATTCATCTGTGACTTTGACGTTAGACAAGTAATATGAGATAGAATATGAAGATTGGGATTTGACAAGAAAGCTGTGGACCGCCATTTTGCTACATCATTAGGTTTGTTTACATCTGGGACTTAGGATAGTTTCAGGTTTGTTGACATTCGAATTTTGAGGTTATATATATTTTTTAATTTGATTTAAATGAAACATTGTAAATAATAGTAGAGTGGAATAAAATGAATAATACATAATAATAATTAAACAAATTCTCACCTGCATTATATACCTGTATTACATATGTATTAATATGTAAAGGCATTTTTGGTAATAAATTCAATTCACCTTAAATGATTTTTACCAAAATTATTTTTTATTTTTGACTGAAATATTTTTTATTTTTTTTACTTTTGTAAAATCTTAAATGTTACAAATATTTCCGTTTACTAATTGTTTTGACAGTCTCAGTTTTGATAGATGGAATAAATATCTTCGAAACAAGTTTTAAAGTTTTTATTAATATAAAAATTGCACACAAAATTGCATCAAATCCCATCAAGATGGGAACGAATTAAATTTCGGATCTGTTGTAACGATTCACATAAAGTTTACGATCATCTACCTTGTTACTAGACTCGGAATTGTTCTTATATTTTTTACAAATAAGCATCCAATGTACATACAATGTGAAATCAGTTTATAGAAAGGGCAATGGCAAATCTTACCTGTTTATATCTGTCATAGTAGCATACACTACGTTGACCCAAGTATGTAAGCCTAATTTCTTCATATAGCTATTTTTATACTTGCCACTATAATAAAGCATAGCATCTCTAGCTGCATGTGGTTCCATCTCATTGGGCAGTCCATGACTAGCTACCATGGTGATATTTGTATACACAAAATACTTTCTTGATGACCTAAAACAAACAGTATTAAAGCAGTTTTATAATTAATTATAGTATCAACAGTGAATTACTAAATAGTGTACTCTTGTAATATATTGGGAAAAAAAATAGTAAAAAAAAGTGTAACTGTGTAGCTGTTACTTAACTCTAACCTCAAACTAAAAATACATTATTGTAGGTAATCTATTTAGAAGTTTAGGTCTATATCTTGAGAGTAAGAAATACACATTTTTTGTGACATAGTTTTGTTGAATTTAAATTCTTTTTTTAAATACTGTAGAAGGTCTTTAACCCTCCGGGTGTTGCAAGGTTTGGAGTGACGCATTTGTACTTCATTCTTAAAGTCCTGCATTGTGGCCCACGACGCATTAGATAATCCTTTTTTCAAACACAGATAAATCAGTTAATAGATGGACAAAGATTGATAGTTTTTGTACCAATCAATACAGGAAAATATGAATTATGATACTAGTGTAGCTGTCAGTAACAACTTTTAGGTTAGTAATCTTGTTGTAACAATATCGTGTGATTAGGTATCACGTATGATATCAAGTAATATTCGAGATATTTGAAATGAAAGTAGTCATAGTGATTGTAACGTTAGGCGTTACAATAAAATATATAATTTTGTAAAATAATTTTAAAAAATTGATTCAACAAAATTTTATTTAGTTCAATTTAAAAAAATGCTCAACTATTTAATAAAATAATGAAGTGTAAGTTTATTGCTTAAAACGTTATTTACTTTATTAATTTACATCATTATTATCAATCATAATACTTAATTCACCAAAAATAAACAATATAAAAATCTAACCTAAAAATATTGTTTGTTTACATTTACAGTACAACCTCGTTAAGTCGGACCAGCCGGGACCGCAACCGATCTGACATAAAGAAAATCCGTGTTAGCCGGAAAAAGAGCATAAAAAATGAAAAAACACTGCATACTTATATTTTCCTTTATTACGGAGAAAAACACTTTAAAAATATTTACTCCTCACAATAAAACAAAAACACATCTGTGGAATGTATAGGTATGTCTACTTTTTGGGAAAAAGCTTGTAAATTTCTGTTGCGACAGCTTCGAGTAACGTTTACTTGCCGCACTGCAAACAAACTCGGTTGCGCGAACTCGGCGGAAACACGATCACCGTGCAGTACACTACGATTATGCGCTCGTTCGTATAAAGCAATAGCGCTACCAAAATGCATATTTTTATTTATTGCAAACCTGTCCGGGTTACCCGGAGATCCGACTTAACGAGGTTGTACTGTACTTTGTTACTTACAAGTCATCTGTTAGACATGTGATGTTCACTCGATGACCATTTTGGTGGTAACTAACGTTGCTTGACGTTGTACAATAGAATGACGTCACTACTTTATTGAAGCCTAGATTACAATTTACTATTTATTATAAAATAATCTCGAGTAGGGAACGTCTAGCTGAGATAGTACTTAATACTAAGTGAAATCGTGGTATAGAAATGACATTCAAGGCATTGTATCGAACAATTAAAAAATTTACTGACACGTGTTTCTTATGAATGTACACATGACAAAATTTTCAAGTACAAGTAAATATTTAAAATTACGAAAAACTTACTCAACTAAAGACGCAATTTGGTTATACTTGATCATAAAAAACTATTAAACTATAGGCAGATCAAAAAGAAATTATACTTACATGAACTTAATTTAATCTATTTATACCTAATTTATATTTACCTATGAATAGTTTATTCAACAACAATTATATTTACAAAGTAGGATTTTAAAACTAGAAACCGAAAGTTAAGAAATGAGAAATGTTTTTAGTAATGCCGAGTTATGAGACTATTTCCGCAAAAGGGTAGTAGTTGCCTTCCACCTGGCACAGCCAACTGGGCTGCCTATTACCATAGATCATGAATAATAAATAGATCTTGCATCCATACGGGGGTTGTTTGCCGGAAAAAAGGTTGTCGCGAAAATAGTACATGATCGCGCCGCGAGGTAGCGCTAGGGAGAAAGCATTGGTAGCATTGGTGTTTCAAACAGCTTCCATCGTTTCCCCAATAGATAGCGCCAAAAAAATCGAATTTCCAGTGGAACGAAATATTGCATTGGATCGGAGTTCTATTAGGTTATCGAAATACAATGCTATTACTCTACCACAATGCAATTATTGTAACGATGTTGCTAACATGCTCTCTTAAACTAACTCATACCTCCTTGTCATTTTTATAAATTATATAAACATCGCGTGATGTTTATATATGTATGTTTAATTGAAATAAGTGAAGAATTATTTTAATTATTGTTCAATTTAGTTCTATTGTCACTTGTATTATTTTTTATCACTTAAACTGTTTATGTATCCTTTTTATATCACTTCATTTGTGTCTGTTATATGTATATGATGTATTATTTTGTAATTTTACATCTGCCTGTACAAGTTTATATTTTAATTTATTTCTGCCTTTTGTAAACAAATTCTTTATTATTTATTATTAAATTATTATTATTATTTACTTTAAAAAAATTATTTATTTTCCTTGTGTTAGGGTTGGATATTTAGGCCCTTCTATTGGGTTCAAAACATAAATAAGACTATTTGTTAAGGTTGATTGGTTTGAATGCAATGGATAACTAATTCATTCAATGGTTCAGTGGGAACAAAAACTTTACTTTCCCAGAATCATCTACAATTTAACTATATCAACAACCTAATCGCTATACACATTCTTCTTACTGATTGTTGGCTTAAAAGACAGACCACCCTGGTATCAGTCCTTTGTTACAACGCATAAACCCTGGCTTATACCCTTGTTAACAGACCCAAATGTGGTTGTATAGAATATTATGTGATCTATTTGCTCACCTTGTCTATAAGCTTGTTAGAGAACCCCGTAGACCTTGATCAGCC
Source organism: Philaenus spumarius (assembly GCA_018207615.1). Taxonomy (NCBI): domain Eukaryota; kingdom Metazoa; phylum Arthropoda; class Insecta; order Hemiptera; family Aphrophoridae; genus Philaenus; species Philaenus spumarius. The sequence continues at coordinate 31,094 of JAGFPH010003732.1, forward strand.
CCTACCGTTATCTCAGTGTCCCTCGTCAATAAGCAGCGATCTGTTCGAGACCCCCGGTCTTTATCTCGGCACTAGCCTCTCGACCACTTCACACTGGTCCCGTTTCTAAGTCAAGCTCAACCTTATATAGTAAAACTTCCGCTTGTTTAATCGGCTTACATATTGCATGTTTTGGTAACATCAGGCATTTCTACAATATTGTATAGTATGTTGTAACCACACTTCCCATTTCCGCGTTCTGTCTTTTTGTAACAACAATCTTACATTAAACATTACTTAGTCACTATTACATTATATCTTACCTATAATTAACCTAACCATTCTCATATTATTCTTAACACTGTCTTGCGTCTTCAATTTAACTACTTTCTCGTCTGCTTTGGTCACATATGTCACATGATAATAAAGGCAATACATGTCCCACCTGATGAAAATCTAAATAAAATGAAAATCTAAATAAAAAATGAAGAATGTGACTACATTGCATGATTAGTTTTTGTAGTAGCAGTTGCCATAAACCCATATAATATTATTTTTGGAAAGGGAATTAAATTATAAGAAAAATGGCTATTTTGGTGTTTTGTTTTAAGTATTATATGTAATTTAGTTCTCATAGCCGATACCAAGAGAAAAATAATTTTCAACAAATTATTTATTTTCCTTATTCTACAAGTCTTTATACAACAATGTCTTTGTACATTGATATACAATAAATGTTGTTTACAAGGTTTTTCTATTTCTTATGATTTTTTAAAGTAACTCAGCACTACGACTAAACTCGGTGGGTCATTAAGGACACCCGCAGGGTTAATCCCATGATTTGGGACATTGTATAGTTCGTCAAAACTTGAGCATGCTCAGTAATCATCGTATTTGCTACTGCGTGTATTGGCCTTTTCCTCAGTGCACTACAATCTCCAATTTCGAACTGGCAACAGTACTATCACAACTTTGCTTCGGGTAACGGATGAGGTTAGATCAGTAACGGATTGCAGAGAACTAACTATCCATCCTTTATTAGATTATTCTAAAGCTTTTGATTGTGTTAATCACTCATTGCTTGTAGTTAAATTAAGAGATATGGGATTGGCACCTATGTACATTGCATGGGTACAGTCTTATCTTTCTGAAAAAAATCAGTAGCCTACGTCGCTGTTGGTAATGAAAGGACAAGTTGGAAGGATGTCTGTATTGGAGTTCCACAGGGCTCAGTCTTAGGACCTTTACTATTTAGTATGTACATTATCATATTCATTCTGTTCTAAATTTCATCTATACGCTGACGATTTTAAAACATATTTTCACTTTAAAATTGGTGATTGACCAGAGCAGTGGAGAATACGAATTATGATCTGGAAAAAATTATCCTGTGGGCTAAGAAAAATGGATTAATTAATCAACAGAGCACAGACATGACAAAGTTTCCTAGAATTCAGTTTGATAATGACTTTTTGGACTACTGATAAAGTGAAAGACTTGGGTCTAACTACTGACAGTAGAGTGATTATGTGACCAAGATTATGTGTATTAGGGTTTCTGCTGGGATGCATTCCTAGTAAGCTTTCCTTACTTTGCTTAATGTAACTCTATAGTCAATGACATGACTGTAGATCTCGCCAACAAATTTAAACGCGATGTCATGTAACTCCTTATTATAAAAAACTTAGTATCTTAAAACTTAAGAATCTGCGATCTTTTCATATTTTAATTACTCTGCTTTCGGTCCTATGGACTGGAATGCCTACTTATTTGGCAGAAAAGTTTGTTTTTCACATCTGATATCAGTGCAAAGAGCACTAGAAGAGGTTCCACTTTGCTTGTTATACCGCTACATAGAACTGCCAAGTTTAATAAATCCTTTAACTTAAGTTTATGTATCCGCATGCCGGTTGTCGAACTTACTTCCAGAAACTATTAAACCTGTTAACAGACATGTTCAGTTTTCAAAATTACAGTAAAACCTCATTAATCCGGACCCCATTATGACAGACAGCCAGTTGACTGCAGGTTATAAAGATTACATTCAGCTAAATTTGGAATAATAAGTAAGTCTTCTAAGCAGGTCCACATGTTCTAAATAAGTCTTGTTTCCTGTGTTTTATAAACATGTATAATGCCTCAAGCACAGAATGGACCTTTCATATTCACAGTGTAATACATTTTACTACATTTTTTTATGAATTAACGTATTGTTTGTACATACAACTAAACTCAAAATACATGTTAGTTTTCTAAAAAGGGTGTTTAATTATGTACTTTTGTTTACATTAAGGTTATTTCATTTAATCCGGACTTTCAATTATCCAGACAACTTAGAGCCCCAATTAGTCCGGATTAATGAGGTTTTACTGTACTTAAAACTTTCTTGTTGAGTAAAATGGATCAAGTGCCCTTGCCTTGGTGTATGATGGAATGATAAGTTTTCTTTTTAAATACATAATTTTGTAAGGATGAGTTATAATAAGTAATTATTTTAGTATATTTAGTAATCTAATGTTGCTTATCTTGTTTTGTGAAGTATATTTTATATGTATGATGTATAAATTGTCTGTTGTGTGCGTGCGCCTGTGATGTTTAAATATGTATATAATTTTTTAATTAATCTTTTGTGTTTTAAAATGTGTCAGGGTTGTTGGTAAACACCAGCAACCAATAAGGCTTATTAAGAAAAGTATATTAATAAGAATCTTACAATAAAATAGTAATTATAAAGAAAATAAATCTACAGGATAAATTAGAAGGCAATTTATCATAGAGCAGAAGTCCAAAGCGGATGCCCAGTATAAGATTACAACATGAAGAACGCATACGGCAGCATTTACAAGCATGTAGGTCAAATCTTTAAAAGCAGTAAATAATGCCAAACTTGCTGAATTTGACAACCAATAATAAGGGACCAATATTCAAACTGACCAACCAGAAATGAGAACTACACGCGACAAAAAAAGAAGGTGGGAGAGCAACGCGTGGAAAACGAGATATATTACAAATTGTCCACACATAAAATATTACACATGAGATATTACACATCTCATAATCTATATGGGTTAACAACTAACTAAAACAAGTCTTCAAGAAACCATTCCTGGGCAATATTTAAAAGGTGAAAGTATCGGGCAGTAAATCCGTGTGCAATAAAAGTGTAGGCGACCTAATCTGTATAAACAATCCAAATAAGATTAATTAAGTGAAAGTGAGGAGAAGAAGAGGAAAGACGTCTAAACAGATGTTAGATTTAATAATTTTCTAATTGTAAGACAGATCTCGGGGAGTAGGAATTTTTTAATTGAAAACAAAAACATATGCCTGCCATTTAATCTTAGACTTAAATTAGTATAAGATGCAGTTAGTTTTAGTGGAACTGAGCCATTAGAATTAACTGTTAAACCGAGAGTTGTAAAGCAATTGAGGCCAGTTACCATTCAACAAAGGAAAAAGGGGAAAACATTTTTGTTGACACGTAATTACATTGTGAATGATTAAGTAATGTATTTAAACGAATTCGCTATTTAGTATTATGAATTGATTTGTTTAGGCAGCTTGTAAGGCCTATTTTATGTTTTAAATAATCTGTACGATTGTGATTTGTCATGGGATTTTAGTTGTACAAATTTAATTGAAGGAAGTGAGTTGGTGACGTATTATTTAGTAAATAGTAGATTCACTTGTAATTAAAATATTTGAAGAATTTTGATGAATATATTTAGATGTTTTAAACTCATACGTCTCTGTAATTATTAATACCTAGTCTCTGGAGTACACTCACAAGCCAAGAGAAGCGTACCCAAGTTGTGTGATTCTGGTGGAGCCAACAGAAAAGATATATGTTTAATTGTTACACATTTAATCCAAAATTAAAATAAATATCTGAAAGTTGTACAAAACCTGACAAATGTTAAAAATCCAGCTTACAGGTAATTTAAATACAAGTTTCTGATAGTTTTTTCTTGTTTTCTTTTAAAAATTGTTCAATGTATTTTATTTTGATTTTATGTTAATTTTCTGTTACTATTATTATTATTATCATTAGAATTATTTTCCTTGTTATACTACAGTACTATATTTTTATGTATGTATTATAATGCAACTATGTGTAATGGGGTTGGGGTGGTAGAGAGACCCATATGTTGGGGTGGTGTATGTGTAATGGGGTGGAAACAACAGTCCTAACCTTGCCCCACAAAAATAAAGGCAATTCTATTCATCTAGTAATGGGTTGCATCATTGTACTGTACTATGTTTGTTTCTATTACTTGTTATTAAATTTTAGTATACTTTAGTGTTCTTAATCTAATCATACTTTTCCGTTAAAACTATAACAGAAAATAATAAGCGCTTTATCGTGCACAAACTGGACATCATTAAATGTTTTAAAACAGAAACTGGACATCATTAAGTGACGTAAAACAGAAACTGGACATCATCAAGTGTCTTAAAATAGAAACTGTATCATTGTGGATTTAATATATGGCCATCAACGCGATCTAACAAAGTTTGCTGTTCAGGCTGTAACAGCAAACAATATTTCATCTAGATGATAGAAAGCCTAAATTGTACGACTAGACAGTGCAACATATACTTGGTTTAGAGCACAATATAAGAAGGTAAACAACAATCTCTACAAAAGCTAAACATATGAGAACTAACAGCCAGAATTATTAATTACATGATTTATCCATTTTATTTCCAATAAATTATCTGGTGTTCAATAACTGACAAAATTGGTAAACCCATGACACCATGGAGGAATAGCTGTTTTAAAAATGTATTTTCAGTTCTGCATTTTGTTATACTAAAGCACTTCAAGAAAAATTTCATCAGGACATGACGAAACCAAAACTGTACATTAAATAAATTAAACAGTTAAAACAAGATCTTAACTCCTAAAAATCACTATTATGTTGTTTTTCTTCTCAATAATTCTTAAAAATAATTTCCTTTCAAATTTCAGTATACCTGAAAATAAGATATTCAAGAAAAGAAATTGCAGTGTCAGAACCTCCGACTATAACAATTTTGGAATTGATTTCAGTTTTCTTCATGAGTGTAATCTTTTCATTGACATAATACAACGCCTTCGGTACCATCTGAGTATGTTCTTCTGAAGGTGCGTATTCTCCTAAGGACTTTACGTTGTATTGGATGAAATGGATCGGTCGAACAGTAATCATCTCTGACAGGACAGAAACCAAACTTGCATCCATCTATGAACAAATAAATTATAACAGATTAGAATAGTGTGGGAAAACTAAATAAAGCATGATCCATTGGTCAGCTGCTTTTGTCGAGAGAACAGTTACTGCTACAGTGTTACATTTTAAGAGTTTGGTGCAGTAGTCAATAAGAACCATTATACAGTATGGCTTCAAACAAACGACACTGAAATTTATGTTTATGATAATTCCAACTTCCTAGACTTAGAACATTAACCAAACATCAACATAATATGCTGAATACATGATGAACTCTACGAACTGTACGACTAAATGCATACATACCTACAGATATTGCATGAATGTAAAAAAGGCAAAAAATGGACGTTTTGGAACAATTTTTCATTTATAAATGGAACCCAACAACATCCTTAATGATCAGGTACAATTTGTATCCCATGGCACCTACGAAAGCATCATAAAATGTTAGAAGCGCCTACAAATTATGCAACCAATGCTGATGAACCATGATTCTACGTCTGCCTGACAGTGGACGTATTATAAAAAACTAACTAGTATATATATGCATTTTAACGACCCAGGATTTTTTTTTTTTTTTTGTTTTTTTTTTTTTTTTTTTTTTTTTTTTTTTTTTTTTTTTTTTTTTTGTGTTTAACGTCCTACTGTTTTGCACTTAAGGCTAATGAAGACGGGACCTACAGTTTTACGTGGAATCCGAACCACAGCCAACGATGTCTGTTAAGAAACCATTTAGAAAATTATTCGGGGTCAATGGGAATTGAACCCGGAACCTTTCCATTGATGGTTGCCATGACGATTGATAAAGCAATGACGCTTTAACAATCACGGCCACCGTGGCTATTAACGACCCAGGAATGGCAAATATTTTTTTAAAGATATAAAAAAAAAAAAAAAAGTTTTTACAAGTCTCAACAAATGTGAACGTGAAAAGTGTTATGTAATATGACAATTTTCCTGTCTTTGACAACGACAGTGTGATGTCATTATATGTTCCAAATAAATTTTGATGGTTGACTTCTGGCAGTGGTGGAACTGTAGTTTTGGTAGCTTCAAGAAACTGTTCCAATAACTGCTTTTTATTTTCTATTGTTACCGCCCTAAATGCCCTTTGTTTCTATTAGTGCTTTCTTTTGAAGGAATCATGCCGTGTTTGTTTTCATTATTTGAAACCCAGTTCATCACGTTCTACTCTTTAAGCCCAAAAATTATGAGAAACATTGTTTTACAAACAAAAACCTTTTTTCATTCCTTTTTTTAATCCTATAAAAGAAGTGAAAATTCTACTAGACTTTTCTAATAGTTGGTTTCATTTTTTTCTGATTTTGTCTGAAGTAACGAAACATAAATTTTCTTCTGGTCCCATGTCAATATTTCAAAAAAGTTTTTAAATTTCTTTTTCCTTTCCTCATCTCTTTTAGACTTACGCTTTCTGATTTTAAATGCTTTACAGGACTCGCTCTTGCTTGGTTCACCGATTTTCATTTCTTCCCGTTGAGCACCTCGCTTACTATTTTTATCTTTTGGGCTATTTCAACTGACATAGGCCTTTCCCATTCTCTTAAAAATTTGATTTTAGGATCATACCACTCAGCCGCATCAGAATCTATTTTTCTTTTCCTATTTTTTTCGTTGCCCACGCTAATTTCATTAGCTTTTTGGTTTGTAAAGTGTTTCAACCAAAACAATGTAGAGAAAAAAGTTTAACATACTGTCGTACACTTATATACATCTAACATACATTATTAGTTAGGAAAAATCTGTTTACCTTACTGAATTATAGCCAGCAAATAGCACAATAAACAAGAGAACATACGTGGTGTCATCAGACAAAAGTCACTGCCTCTACATTTACCGAGTTCCGTGGTATCACTAAAACTGTTACTGAATGCAGTATAAAATTTTCCAAAATACGAGTTCTCACTAGAAATAAGCATGATTTTTTTCTGAATCCATGTATACCAATATCTCAAAAGTGATAAAATCTGAGATATGAGGTATCACTTCTTCACCGATGACATATTATTTATTTTGAACACCAAAAAACGCTAATTTTACGTAATCCGTTGGACGACTATTTACTGAATTTGTGTACAAATGATAGGAGTAACGTGAGTAGTCGACCGGTGTTCTAATTTCATTGCACCTTTGGCAAAAAAATACATTTGTATGGCCATGGACATAAAATATATTTAAATTCGCTTTAAAAAGTAATTTTCAGTAATAATTTAGTTAACGATCCAACAAATTTGTGTTTTTTCTTTTCTAATTAATAATGAACACTTACATGATATTTTCACATAATGGCAGTACCTGTTCTGTAGTAAATCGCATGGTAACACCATGTAAACTAGATTTAATTATAAAAATTTAAGCTCTTTTTGTCACTCTGGTAAATTAAATGAATCGAGTTACTAATAGAACAACAATTTACCTTTACTGTAAATTCTTTTTGAAATGGTGGCAAAGTATATATTCTTTATTTTTAATGGGCATGCAAGGGAGTGATGTTGCATAAACCTTTTAAAAAAATAAATAATTATGTAAGGCGTTTAGTATGACAGAGGCCATGCAGCGCAGAGCAGGCGACATAGGTCAGGAATCAAACACTAACTGCAGATTGCCTCAACCAAATTGCCTAGCGCTGCACAGCCTGTGATACACAATAGATTAGAACAATATAATTTTTACAAAGAAAATATTCAAGACAGTCATTACAAAAGAGATCGGTTGCTAGACCTTTCTGGAGCTCAAAACTAAAACCATTTAAAAAAAATATATATATTTTATAATATAGTGTAGATAAATGTGCGATAAGTTATACAGACTGTACATAAGCACAAAATGTAGTGGTGACTTACAGACAACAGATCCGATGAAGGATAATTTAACTGATAGAAAAGCCCACTTAGACAGCTAAATCGAAGAATCTCCCTCATGAAAAATGGTGCAAATTTTATAAAAATCGGACTCAAGAGGAAATGTTGAATTAGTCCATTATCGTTTATTTCAAACTGAGAGAAGTCCTCTAATTCTTTAAAGTCATAAAAGATCCTCAAAGACAAAGCATCATAGTATGGCCTTGAAACAGAAATTTAAAAGTTATATTAGTCTTCAAATACAAATATTACAATTTTATACTGAGTTTGGTTAAAAATCTTATGGATAAGAGAAAATTAGTGGTCCATCGAAGCAAAGTTATTGACCGATTCAGACTGATTATAATAGTCACAATAATGTATTCCTGTTTGAGAAGATGGAAGTTTCTGAAGATCATCTGGTGGATATATTATATTAACCAAGTCTCAAGTCTAGCCATAACTAGCCTGCTTTCAGAGTAATCAAAATAATATTACCATTATTGGTCAAACAAAGCTTATCAACTTTTAAACAAACATGATAACAATAATCAAGAAACCATATCAGTATCTTTACTTCTTGCTCCGTTGTTACTAAGAACGATTTGAAATTCAACACACGCCAAACAGTTGCACTTAGATCGCTAGATAGACACACAGTTGATTTTGTAGGACTTTCAACTTTCTTAACTTGCTCTACGACATTGTCAGGTGTATGAAAACACCCTGAGAAATGTTGAACACAAGTTTCAACAAACTCTTATTCTATTAATAAGTGGTAGGCTTAATAGAAGCATCTTTGTCATACATGCAGAGTTGGGACTAACGAATAGAAAAACTAACGGATAGAGTAATTAGTTAGTTTTTTGACTAACTTATAACTCTACTCGTTAGTTTTTTTTAGGATTAACTTCTAACTGTAACTAGTTAGAAAAATGAGTAACGAATAGAAATTCTAACGAGTTAGATTTATAAGCAAAAGCCTATTTTAAAAAGGACCATTTCGGTCACCAAACAGCGGAATCTCGAACAATGGGTTTGAAATCCCGTTATGATTTCTCGGAATAGCGATAAGGAAAGTGGGCTCAACTCAAGGGGCTGGAAAAGAAGTGACTAGAATAGAATGTTGGGGGGAGGGGGCGGCAGCATCCTGTGGTTGTTATTGTTAACTTTGTCACAATCACGAGCACACTTTCTCTTTTACTTTCTCACTATACTGTAGTATAGAGAAAGTATAGTGATCGCAAAAAAAATCGATGTTGAGATTTTTGTGGAAATATCCGTTTTGGGACCCCCTGAGTCCAAAAAAGTGGTTTTTACAAAATGTCTGTCTGTATGTCTGTATGTATGTATGTCTGTATGTATGTCTGTATGTAGACAAAGCTAGAGAGAAAACTGTTCGATCGATTTCAACCAAATTTGCACCAGACATGTCCAGTACGCCTGTATAGATGCACGAAAAAGGGTTTTGAACAATTTTGAAAAACAACCCCCTTTTTGGCCAAAAACCCCCAAAAATACAGTTATTATTTTTTTATAAAAAAACGGCTCTAACGATTTTGATAAAATTTTGCTTATTTGTAGCCTTTAATGTGCCCTACGCCCTACGATATACAGAAACCCGCATCTTTCTAAAAATTCTCGTTTAGTAAGTAATAATAATAATAACTGATTTTTGGGGGTTTTTTGGCCATAAAGGGGGTTGTTTTTCAAAATTTTTCAAAACGTTTTTACGTGCATCTATAAAGAACTAATTGACGTGTTTGGTGCAAATTTGTTCGAAATCGATCGAATAGTTTTCTCTATAGCTAATAATAATAATATTTATTAGTTAATCGCCTACTTTAATAAAAGTATACAAAGCTAGAGAGAAAACTATTCGATCGATTTCAACCAAATTTGCACCAGACATGTCCAGTACGCCTGTATAGATGCACGAAAAAGGGTTTTGAACAATTTTGAAAAACAACCCCCTTTTTGGCCAAAAACCCCCCAAAAAATCAGTTAATATTTTTTTATTAAAAAACGGCTCTAACGATTTTGATAAAATTTGGCTTATTTGTAGCCTTTAATGTGCCCTACCATATTAAAAAACCAGCATCTTTCTAAAAATTCTCGTTTAGCTAATAATAATAATAATAATAATAATAACTGTTTTGGGGGGTTTTTTTGCCATAAAGCGGGTTGTTTTAAAAACAAATTTCAAAACCATTTTACGTGCATCTATGAAGACCTAATTGACGTGTTTGGTGCAAATTTTTTCGAAATCGATCGAATAGTTTTCTCTCTAGATAATAGTAATAATAATAATATTTATTAGTTAATCTCCAACTTTAATAAAAAAACACTCCTACCCCCACCCTACAAGTCACAGTGAATCTGTTTAGTAATTTAAATGTATTTGTGAGAAAGTATGTGCCAGTTCCTGGTACCGTTTATTTACTTTTGGATCACTAAGCGCATCAGGAACTGTTTGTAGTGCTGGCGTGTTGTTTTGTTTTATAGTTTAATTGAAATTTTGTTTATATAGTTTAGAGTTTAGTCAGTTTAGATAGTTATATATTGTTTAGTGTTTAGTAGTATAATTTCATTTCTTAAAATGAGTGAAGACGTTTTGTGGCCAAATTTGAGTAAACTGTTTACTCAAATTAACCGGGACAGTAACAGTAACAATGTTATTACGTTCAAGTGTATTTTGTGTTTGCCGAAGAACAAGCAAGTCAAAGCATCAGTTTTACATCGGCTTCCAATTTAAGGGCGCATATGAAGGTACAGTAAGTCTTTATAGGAACTACACTAGTTATGCACAAAGACAGTACTATTATTTAGTTTACTTTAAATACGTTAATACTTTTAAATAAATAGTTAGTACTTGGCGGTAAATAGAACACGTAAATAAATGTCAAACTATTTAGTGTTGACTTTTTTTAAAACGTAGACGGTTTGAAAGTCTTCAAACCAATTTATAGAGATCTCTGATCTTATAAACTATTTTTTTAAGTCATGGTTTCTTATATATTTATTGTTATATATTTATTATTATATATTTTATATTTCTAATATGCAGAAATCCCTCATATTCGCGGGGGATAGGTTCCGACAAATTGCCGCGAATAGCGAAAACTAATATCTACAATTAATTTATTTACATAAGATATAGGCATTCGTTGTTATACGCTGTCCGGCGATTTCTCTTTTACGCGGAAAAAAAGTCCTTGAAAGGTTTAGTATTTGAGCCGAGTTGTTTGGAGTGTAGACTACAGTTGATAATTTTATAAGTTATTGGAGCGTTGTTTGTCATCTCACTCTCCCCTCAAGGTCAGTGCTCTCATAACGGTACCTTTACCCATCCCTACTTGCTTTTTCATTGTCTGGGTTTGTCTATTTTTAGAACTTAGTCATTTATATGTCAAGGCAAGGCATCAAACTATCATTCCCTGTCACTACCGAAAATATTGGTTACGATTGTTACGAGTGATAAAACGTAGTAAATTCTTAATTTCTTTCAAAATATTTTACTGTAATTTTAATTAATTCTTTAAAATTAATTTGACTTGCAGTACACTAAATTGATGTCTCCAACTAAATCACAGTATGCCATTGACTTTTATTTGCACAAGTCCACTTGTATTCACGCAGAGGTATATTGTAGGGAAATCCCAAGTTGTATGTTTTGTTGTATTTGCGAGTGTTTCACCGACGTGGTATTTATACAATGTTATTAAATTCAGACAATAATAATTACAGTGCTACACTATAATAATTTACGAATTTTGCATGCACTTTATTGCTATTTATACAGAATTTTTTTCTTTTTTTAGCGAACGCGAATGTCGAGGGATTACTCGATTACTGTATATATATTACTGAATATGAGTAGAAATAAATTATAAAAAATCTACATAAAGGCCTACCTATTATATTTTCTTAGTTTAAAATTGTATCTAGGCCCTTATAAATTATAAATATTATATCATATCTTTTATAAATTATAAGTGTTTGTTTGGAAGTAAATAACTTATTATTGTCTTAGTAGCCTACATGGTATTTACTACTAGCCATGCAAATTTCTAGTTACCGTTGTTTGGTCTAAAAAATAATTTATGTGTTACTGTACTTTGCACATTTTGTAGATTTTTGGTTTTTTTCGAAAATTTGTAAATAAAAACAAATGTTTACCTGACACAAACATTCTTAACATTTTGGCTATATTTAAGATAATTGCAAACAATTCTTTATTTCTATTTTTAGTGATCAAACTTAGATTTTTCATACAGAATTTATTTCTCTCATTTTCAATTTTCTTGCCATACAATGTTTGTTGATACGTTATCTTACAATCTAATAACATCGTATTACAGTTAATTTCTTTAGAAGAAAAACAATATGCTGCCATATAAAATCAATATATTTCGTCTCCCGCGCATACAAACCATTGATACACATCGTACAAAAACATTATAATGCGCATTGGTAATTCATTTTATTTATACTTTTTTATTGCCGAACATTGTCAGTTAGCTGTTTTCTATTACAATAAAATTTCTGTGTTTTGTTTTAATACAGCAGTCAGTTCCTATGATTACAAACATAAATTTGTATCTTTTGTGTGTTATCTTATTTTATACCCAAATCAGATATCTTATTTTATTTAACAAAGCCTGGGAAATCTTAAAAATAACATAACAATATGTACTTTTGTTTACTTTTTCTAGTTGAAGCAAATAAAAATCCGACTAACTTATAACTTTATTCAGTTACTTTTTTGGAGACTAACTTCTAACTTTAATCAGTTACTTTTTTGCTGACTAACTTCTAACTTTATTCAGTTAGGATTTTTCCTGGCTAACTTCTAACTCTACTCAGTTATTTTTTTGATCAACTAACTCTAACTTCTATCAGTTACTTTATTAGACTAACTTTCCCAACTCTGAACATGTACAAAAATTCCGTTGCACAATTAGCATAGACTTCTTCAAACCAAAACATACAAAGAGCAAGCTCGGGACCAATGTAGATGTGATTCAGTACTATGCACTATTTGAGGAAAACTTGATCTATAATGACACTAAACCCAGCT
>JAGFPH010003732.1:44233-55816 GCA_018207615.1 Philaenus spumarius
ATAATGACACTAAACCCAGCTCTGTATCTAAGTCTAACATACAGTGAGCAAGCTCGGGACCAGTGTAGATGTGATTCAGTACTATGCACTATTTGAGGAAAACTTGATCTATAATGACACTAAACCCAGCTCTGTATTTAAGTCTAACATACAGTGAGCAAGCTCGGGACCAGTGTAGATGTGATTCAGTACTATGCACTATTTGAGGAAAACTTGATCTATTATGACACTAAACCCAGCTCTGTATTTAAGTAGTTTGAATAATTTTAATCTTGAACATTATAGATCCGGTATTATTTGAATTACAAAATATTTAATGGAATTCACCCATCTTATAGTAAAAACTACTGATCCAATTGTATAAGTTGTTAAAATGAATGTACGGTTGCCAAATATATAATATTCTTCGAAGGAGTCTTCATGTTCCACACAATCGCAAAGTCCTGTTAACAAATATACAATTCACAACGTTTCGCGAAGAAACACACCAGTTCGCGTCTTCAGGTGATATAAATCCTTAGATGTTCGCAGACGTTTTTAATATCAACTTTCTGCAAGCCAAACATAGGTTAACTGAGAGGGGTCAGTCGTAGATCATTCCTCCCCAACTACATTCATGTTATTAATTCCTAATTAGACCTGTCAAAAGTATCTCTCATACCTCTGTACTTCATTTCTTTATCAATGGAAAATAAATAACTTTTATGGTGGAATTTGGCTGGGAAATGTAGTTTTCCTTTACAGACATTACAGCTGTCTCTTTGAAAACTCTTTTTCTCCAGTAAGCCTCTTTTAGTAGCTTGAACCCTCATACCAAAGAATAACACAGTTGTTGGCTATGACGTGCTCAGCAATCTTCGAACGGTTAACATCGCCCATCATTATGCATGTTTTAAATGGAACAGAAGTTTGTCCCGTACGATAATCTACACTAACAAGGTAAGCTGTAAACAATGTTTTTTCTATCCAAATACATATTTTTAGGTCTCAATTTACCCAAACAATTTTTAATTGATATTTAATTTTTAAAAACGGTTTTAATAAAAAACACTTATATTTGAATTCGTCCCATTGAGACTTTGCATTTGGTAACAATTTCAAAAAGATTTCAAGAAATCTTTTCTGTCCAAGTAAAGAGGTTTGAGAATTTTATGAACTCCCACACCAAGTGAAAAACCTTAAACACAAAGGTACACAACACTAAGCGTTAAAAGCCTACATTAACTCAATGACCTAAATATAAACAAAAGTATGACAAAGATCATTATTTACCAACCTTAATCCACTAGATAGCACTGAAATACACTTTCCTAGAATTGTTCATTTGTTTAAACGATAAACAAATAATTGTTATCTAGTTCAAAGACCATATGACACAATGGGCCAATTCTAATAACGAAGTTGAAAGGAGAAAAATTAGGAATAGGTTATCACAGTTCCAAGAAACATGAGTCAGTATGTTCAAAAGATAAAGTTTTGGAAGGATAATGTGAACAGCCACGCTGTAATGTAATTACATAAATAAAAACAAAAATAAATAAATAAATGTCAGTATAAAAAAAAAATAAAAATATATAAATATTTATGTTACTCAATTACCTGCTTATATGAAATAAATACTCACTTGAACTAGTCACACTTGAGGTTTCTTTTCTTTAATGAGTTTAAATTGAAACTTTACTTAACGATCTTCAATTATCGATCTTCAAAAACGTAAACAATGGAACATAACCTCAAATGCGATGTTAATCAACTCACGTAGTCTCTATTTCATATTAAATGTATCATACCAATCTGTGCGCAATATCTCTGCTATATCTCACTGCCGAGCCGTGTATTACGGAATCTTGTGCACTGCGCATGACAGAATACAAAATTGCCGCCATGACAAATCAGCCGAGAGATCTTACAAGACATTTTGCAATTTTATAAAAAATAAAGAAAAACATCTTAAACTACACTGACTCTAAATTTTGGGTTCGACGACTGCAAAAGTACTGAATGAAATGGGGTGGCAAGACAAAATAATCAGTCAGACATGACAGCTGAAACAAACTATTTATTTCTCCATTTTATATAAATTAAACAAAATAGGCAATTTTATATTTAACATCTCACATTCATTCAACATAACACTCATACAAATTTACAGGTATGCAGACTTACTTAATATTACTTACTTACACAATCGTTTAATCTACCACTGAAATTAAATTCTGAATTTAATTGAGTCTGTCCAAAAATCACTTGCAAAAGCCTCACAACACATTTGTCCGTTGATATGTCTTTTAGTCCACCATTTTAGTCTATAAGTCCACTTTCAAACACTGTTAATATGCGATTAATACATCGCTGACGATGTTTGTCCTGTCTCGCCCTTCACTGTTCGTCGACTTGACAATGAACACACCACATCTTCCAAGCAATTGCACGAAAACTTAGCTCTCTTACTTACAAAAGATTGCGATCAAATCTAAACAGAATCACCTCTTAATGCCATAAAATACATATCAAAAGTGAAAAGACGCCTTTCTTCTACTAACGCATTTACTTGCTGTTAACGCATTTCATTTACTGACGCCGACTAACTCCTACTGACGCCAAACGTTGCTCTGCTTTGTGGGTAGCTTCTTCAACCAATCAGGGCTCGATATTCTTTCACGTGTACACGTCGTGTTGAACACCTGCAAACTTTTTATTGATTTTTGACATGACGTCATATTTTCTGGGACCTGTTTTGAGGCTTTTTCCTACATTCGTCTACATATTAGGCTAGGTTTTATAAAACTCAAATTAACATAAAAATTTAAAGTCTGCATACATACTAAGAAGTTTTAATTATTTATAAGGACTAGGTAGTCTGCATAATTCCCTTTCAAATTGTATGGTCAAGTTAAATTATCTAATATTTGTTAATAAACGTTCCATGTTGCTTGAAATTTCAATATACCACTCTTTCTTTAATTTGATTCTATTTTTTACTTTTTAAATTTCTAAAGTCACATATCTTACAACGCATTTATAAGTTTATGTGTAGCCTGGACATGGTCATATAATGTCTAGTCGGCAATCAGGTGCTGTCTCCTAAACAAACAACACAGCTTTAAAGAATTTGTACTTTATAGTCTGCCTACAGTTTTGCCTGTTGCCTTTGGTTTTTCTGTATCATCTGTAGTGCTCGCTTGTTTTCTTAGTATATATATGTTTCTCAAATTTCAAGCAACAATAGTTCACTGTTGTAAGAACAGTAAAAAATATTGTTCACAGGTACTATATAATCTTTTAAATGTTGAATAATGTAATAATGTTGTGAATAAAAATAAAGAGTTGCTTAATCCTCTGGCACATTATTTTTTATTCTTGTAATGTACTGTAATTTAGTATTCTCCTAAAAATAGTATAGGCTACTACGTAGTACTGTAAATACATAGTACTCTATTTGTGTATTAGTGCTCATTTGTTTAGGGACTAACGTACAAGCATACGAACACAGTACTGCATTACAATTTCATGCGACTTATATCTGTTGAATTTATTCACATGGAATTTGATTTTGAAGATGTGTAAGGCTGAAAATAGTCTAAAAGACTAAAAGGTTTCAACAACCCGATGTGGGAAGATTTCTGGCTCTATGGGAAGATGCTCAATGTTTAAAGCGCCAACTGTTAAATTAAAATTATATAAAACCAATTCTGTATGCAATTACAGTATGAATTAAATTGGGAGCTGTAACCTCCCAGTAACAAATTTTTAATCTGGATAGTAAATTTTGTTAAATAGAAGTTCAACTATAGGTATATGTTTTCTGCAAAGAATAACATGCTTTGTGAAAATAATACAATTATAATATTCTCAGAAACAAAATTTACCCATGATAAAGGTAGTTCACTTGTAAACAATCTAAGCAGGTGTTATAACAGTTGTTGAAATGGCCTGATGATGCTGATCTTGTAGATTATGACTACACACTTTTTCCAACAACTATTTTCTCATCTTTCCTTAATTTTGTGTGACAAACACTAAACCTTGGGACAAGTTTGTACACTATGAAACACTTTTAAATATACAAACTGGCAACTATCCTTCTATTAACCTCTGACCTTACAACTCAATATACTGAACTATAATAACCTTAAAACTATTTTTGCTGTATTTTACAAACACTATAATTTAACAAGGTTTTTATTATATTCAATCTATTTCCTCTCCTTTTTCAAAAGCAAAAGATACCACACTTTGCGGCTTCAAATTATAATATAACAATTTCTTCTCTGTTATATTAGTAATATTAAAAAAATTAGGAAATTTTGATAAAGTTAAATGGTCACACTTTGGTGTGCCGAAATTGTAATAATTGAGAATTTACTTGTATTATTTTAATAATCCACCACCAGTTGGTAAGTGATTTGTAACAGAATAACTTTATAAACTAGGCCTATCTGAGAAATCAATAACAATAGGCTTCTTGTTGTAACAAGTCTTATTTATTCTGTAAGAAATATATTTAGGGTTGCCATATGTCTGATACTCAAAAAGAGGATATTTGTTATATTCTGACACCCAAAACGAGGACATTTTATGTTGCGGTGGCTAGGGGTTTGATATGTAATATTTTCGTTTTTGTTCTTTTCTCTTTCCTTTTTCATCTCCCATTTCAATTTTAAAAATATATCGATACACAATAAAATAGATGGAGAGGAACTATGTAAATAAATTAACTTGTCACTACAACTAAATACTGAACAAAACAACAGTGAACGGTGAACGAGACAGTCGAAAATGACCCATACAAATGCAATGCAACGTAAACGTGAAGAATGGAAGACAAACAGGAAACAGGTGTTATGGTTGCGCGCGCAATCGAACTATTTACTGCTCACTTACTTCTTTCTTCTTTCGATGACAGACGACAGTAGTAAGAACAACGGAGATGTGATCAACATACCAGCGTAACCGTAGCACCTCAACTATCGCATCAAATGTGAAAGAACTGTTATAATAATGCATATTATGTTGTAAGCATTCAAAAACTAAGTCAAATTCATGAAATAATTTTCCAATTTAGTCCTTCCTTACGTTATTTTGTGAATATATTAACACATTACTTCCAATAGTCAAAAAAGAGGACATTTCCTGTAATTTAGGAAAATCCCCCGGACCAATTTTTTTTACCTCAAAACCCGGACATGTCCGGAGAAATGGCAACCCAAAATATATTGAATTCATATATTATAGTACTTAGGTTTCAAACCTTTACAGAGCACCTTTTTTATGCAATTTAAACAATATTGTATATCAAACAAATGACCAATTATATACAAAATAACAATATTTATGTATGTCTCTTTTATCTCGGGTTAAAGGGTTTTGAGGGGTTTTGACCTATTAAATATGCAATCAGAATATAGATCTCTTACAACTAATACAATGAAATGCTTAAAAATTACTGAGTGTTACAAAGTCCTAAATGTTAAAGTTCGCCGAATAATTTATATTTTAATATTAACGATAGTTTTATCTTTAATTTTGGTCACTGAATTTGATAGTTACTGTTTTTATGAGTAGAAATAAAAAATTTTGTCAGATAATACCTTCACAGAAGTTCAAATTTGGTTTTGTTACTTTACCAGTTTGTTGAATTATACATTTTAGAGTTCTTTATTTTCCTGATGCTAATTAGTTATACTTTCTTCCTTTATCTATTTGTAATACATACACTTATTTCTTTTACTTGGAATTATTTATGAGCCTTTTAAAATACATTTGAACTGTACAATGGCTATATGGAAAGTAAATTTGGCTTGGGTTTTTTCCAAAGGACCCGGGATACAATGAACACTGTCCCTCCAAGTACCGTTGACATTCGTTTTCCTTACTTTGTCTTAAACTGGCCGATGTTTTGAAATATTTATACAAAATTTTATTTTTATTGTGTTTTGCTATACGAGGTCTATCCAGAAAGTAGATTACGTTTTCGTCTGTGCCCGCAAGGGGTGGGGCTAGCGCGGCCATCTTGGTGTCAGTGCGTTACGCCGCTCAGTCGGCATCTAGCCATGCTAGTGAGAGGTTCGTGCTGTATTCCGTCGAGTTACTGTGACAGTTTGAAATGTCTGCCTTAATTGAAAATGCCGCGAACTGTGAGGTGCGTGCAGTAATAAGGTTTCTGACTGCAAAAAACTGTAAACCGATAGAAATCTATCGGCAGCTTTGTGAAGTGTATGGGGACAATATTATCACTGAAGGTGGAGCGCGTCAGTGGGTCATAAAGTTTAAAAATGGCCGAAATAATGTTCACGACGAAGAGCGAAGTGGAAGACCCCGCATAGTGACTGCCGAACTTGTCGAAAAAGTCGATGCCGAAGTCCGTGAAAACCAAAGATTCACAATAACGGAACTCTCTATGAGTTTTCCACAAATTTCGCGAAGTTTGTTGCACGAAATCATCACCGAAAAGCTTGGTTACCACAAGTTTTGTGCAAGATGGATACCAAAAATCTTGACCGAGATCCACAAAAATCAGCGAATGACTGCAGCGCTAACGTTTTTGGACGCTTACGATAAAGATGGCGACTCATTACTCGATCGCATCGTTACTGGTGACGAAACATGGGTTAAACATGTGAACTGCGAGACGAAATTGCAGTCAATGCAGTGGGGCCACACAAATTCCCAAGAAAAACCCAAGAAATGCATCCAAAACGACGTCGGCAAGGAAGGTGATGGCGACTGTTTTTTGGGACAGGAAAGGTGTAATTTTTGTGGACTTCCTGGAAAGAGGCACTACAATAAACTCTCAAAGGTATTGCCAAACTCTGCAAAACCTCAGAAGAGACAAAACAAGCGCAGGGGAAAGTTGAGCGCAAAGATCTTGCTGATTCACGACAACGCCCGGCCCCACACGGCAAATGCCACTCGCCAAGTTCTTGGATCCTTTAAGTGGGAGTTGTTTCCTCATCCGCCGTACAGTCCCGACCTGGCACCGAGCGACTTCCACTTATTCCCAGCAATGAAGAAGTGGCTGGCTATGCAGCGTTTTGATGACGACGCACAGCTGCAAGAAGAGGTAACCAAGTAGTTGAAGGCGCAGGCGACCGAATTCTACGACGAAGGAATTTCCAAGCTCGTCCATCGCTACGATAAGTGCCTTAATTTGAATGGTGACTATGTAGAAAAGTAGTATTTAAGTGTGGCTTTCATCTGTATATAATAAAAACAATTTCCAATACTTTGTTTATTTTTAATTCCAAAACGTAATCTACTTTCTGGATAGCCCTCGTATATATACTTGCTTTTAACAATGTTTATATTCATATCCAACCTTTATTTACTTAAAATTGTCCGAAATATTTAAATATTCATTTTTATACGTTCATATAAATGTACACTTTAGTCGTGCCGTATCAAAACAGCTATTCACATCTTTCGATTCGATTTGACCGATATCTCGTTGCTGTGACAAGTATAGAAATTATTTCCTCTTTTTACTAACCTTACTCTGTTTGGTTTAACACATTTTTAATTTTTAACACTTTGTTTAATAAACTATACAATGCTTCTCAACTTAAATTATATTATAACTCATACTACATTTGCATAATTCTATATGCTAATAACAATTTGAATTGTGAAAATATTTTTATTGCGTTCGTTCTATTTTATAACCTAAATCTTGGCTTGAATGTTTATTTATTTTGTAAGAAAAAGGTACCTAAGTTAAGTGTTATTTAGCCTTATTTAGTTATTATACAAGTATTTACTGTGTTTATTTATTATATAAAATTTCCCAAAGTTAATTTATTTTTTTTTATTAAATGATTTTGTTCTAATCAAACTTTGAGGTTAACAATTATGCTAATTTTGTGAATTTAACTTTACGTATTCTCTTAAGTTTTGTTTGCCAGGACCCTTTAACTTTCAAAAATCTATTTCTTTCCAGACTGGGTTAAAATGTTATAACTCCATTCTCTTAAATTATGTATTACTTACTTGATCACTGTAAACCCTATTATAGAATCTTCTGATAAAAATACATAACTCAATCTCTTTTTCTGATCATTGGTAAGGGCGATCAAAAGTTCCTCCAAGATCTGTTTACTATTTAGCACGTGAGAAACCATCGACTCTATGGTCTTAAAATCACTGATGTGAGCAATGCGAACTTTAAAATTGCTGAAAAATAAATAAACTGGATTATTTGTGGTTATAGATATTAAAACAATATATTTTTCTTAATTTCTTGTAAAGCATAAACAAAAATAACGAATAATTTTCTATATTTATGCCATCACAGTTGGGGCAGTTGATGTGTTGAACATTTTGTTTTCAGTGTGCATGGTCATAAAAAAAATACATAAATATGGTGATTTTGATTAAAATATTGGTATTTATAGTTTTACTAGTGGCCATAAATTCCGAAAGGAGTGAAAGGACAAACAACTATACAGTATTGCTATTATTGGTAACATTATTCATGACGGTTATTAAAAATAAAAACACTATACTTTTCTTTTAATGTACATAGGGTCGTGATAATTTGAGCTAATTGGAGCTGAGTCCACCTACAATTATAAATTATAAAACATTTTTAAGTGTGTAAAGTTTTAATGAGTAAAAATTTAGGTTAAACATTTAAACACATGTTCTGTGTACAGTATTAACAAACTGTAGCATTATTGTAATTTTTAAAAAACACTAAAATTACAGTAATTAAAAAACACACTAAAAATTACAATAATTTAAAAAAACAATAAATTTACAGTAATTTAAAAAACACTAAAATTACAGTAATTTTAAAAAAAACCACTAAAATTCAGTAATTAAAAAAACACTAAAGTTACAGCAGTTTTAAAAAACACTAAAATTACAGTACGTATTAAAATATTAACTTACTGTATTAAAAACATGCAACAGTTTTAAAGTATAAAATTGGCACTGTGGGGGTGGGGGCAACTGTCTGATCACAACTACGTAAATGTCTCACCAGGCTATTCGATTGAGTGGTTTATCCCTTGCTTTTGTATTGTCCGAACACTTTCATGGGTTTAGTTACACACAACTGATATTGCAAAGCGTGTGAATTGTTCCTTAGGAGGGGTGGGAGAGTGTTGCTACAGTGGAACCCCCTTCCCCTCTCCGACTTTGATGGGACCCACCGGAGATTACATTTTACGTATGAAAAAATATGCAGTGCGTTGATTTTGCCGTTTGATTCTGAGGAGGGAGAAAAAAGGCGGCTTGGCATCAAAGGAAAGTGGGAATTCTAACATATTTTCGAGTTCTAAGAAAACTGAATTCAAAATTTGACATTGATATTTTGTAGATTTATGACGTTACAACCGAGTGGTTAAAGTATTTATTGACGCTAAAAAAGGGGTTTATAATAACGTAAAAGATAATGAATTGACCAGACCTAAACAAAATGACACTATGTCTGAGATGACGCATTAGCCGAGGCTGTTAAAACCAAGTTCAACTGTATTACATCCAATGAAAACAACAAAAAGTATATTATTATTACTGCAATCAGCTGTTACATCTAACTGATGTACACTGCTGCATTACCATGGATTTATTGATGTAAAGAACTTTTAATAAATTAAACATTTTGTCATCCTCTTTCACAGTTCATACCCTTTGTTACACAGAAAACTATGCATAACATGTTAGTAAAAGTTTTATCAAAATTTGTTGAGCAGTTTTTTACATCAAATATAAGAACATTACCTTTTTACGACAATGCTTTTGATTTTAACCTTACAAAATGTTAGATAAGAAAACTATTTTTTTTTCAATATATTGTGTTAGTTTGGTATATATAAATATTATTTTGGATACATACGCGAAAACTCCATTGCGATGTATAAAATAGAGCTCGTGAGGAAACGATTTTCTTTGATTAGTGACCACTCTCTGAAAATTTCAATTGAATTATTATTTATATAGATAGTAGACTAAACAAATATTTTCTTAACTATTTAATATTAAATTACTAATAGTGAAAGTACTAATTTAAAGCTTTCATTTCATATAGCCTATAACAGTCCAGAGAGTTGGTCCTCAGTATTCTGTTCCCTTTCCTTGTAAGGCATATAAGAGTGGCACAATTAATTGGTAGACAGACCCTAAATATCAATTGGACAGTTTCATATGTTGGATAAAAGATTTGTCAATTCTGTTGATGCTAATTAATTTAAAGTAAAACCGATTTATTAAATATTATAACCTTTTCAGGTAAAAATGTTGCCACTAGTAATCTGCCACGTCAAAAGCTACAAAACCAAAGTTTAGGTCGGACCAGCCTTAGCCTCCACAGAAGGCAGCAATACAATTTGATTTATTTTCCACCCACGATAGTCACGTATTGTAAAATGTCCTAAACTCCAAAATTTCTAAAGAATTTGAGGCCTAGGTTTTGGTAAAATGGCGTTGCATCTCTATCTTAAAATAATTTTAGTTAACCGCTCAATATTTTACACGTTTGAATACTTGCTCTTTTTTTAATCTACTTTAAGTATTAACTTACAGTAAAATAATCGATGAGAGGAAACATAGAGTATCTAGAAGGCTGGGTAAGAAGACAATAATCTCTTCCAGGAAAGCACTCAAATGCTGCTTCAAGTAGACCGTGTGATGATCTAAAACATAATGAACAAAAACTCTATTTTGAATTGGACTAGTCAAAGTATAAATAAAATTGGACAAGTGCAACGTTAACCATCTTAAATATTTCTTAAAACTGAAATTTGTAACTTTAAAATGCTTTACTGTATCTTGGAAACTATATGAGGTACAGCAACAAGTCAATGTTAAATTAACAAATCAAATGTGAGAATATTCTTTCTCATACATACATACACGTTAGAATTTCCTATTGTTAGGCGGTAACATTCTTGCAGACTATACTTTGTTATGTTTATCAAACTGCGGATATTGTTATGTTCAACATGTAAAATATCATTTTTTTTGTAAATGTTTGTTGAATGTGTTTTAACAGTTTTTAAATTTCTGTCAAAGTTTGTGAACGTTTTAAATGTGATATTTTAAATATGTTGTTTAAAAAAATATGACGAAGAACAACTCTACTGATACTACTACACACGTGACCATAGCTGAATAAAAGGCTGAAACGGTCGTAGTGTAAAAGAAAACCAGTATAAACAGATAAGCAGCGACATAAGTAGATTAAATTATACTATACAAAAATAATCCATTAAATAACCAATTACCAATCTGTGTAAATAATCATAAATTTTTAGGTAAATTTTAAAGACAATTTAAACTGGAATAGTCATTTGAATTTTATTCATAATAAACGGTACCAGGAACTGGCACATACTTTCTCACACACATATTTAAATTATTAAACAGAATCACTGTGACTTGTAGGGTGGGGTAGGAGAGGTGATTTTTTATTAAAGTTGGAGATTAACTAATAAATATTATTATTATTATCTAGAGAGAAAACTATTTGATCGATTTCGAACAAATTTGCACCAAACACGTCAATTAGGTCTTTATAGATGCACGAAAAATTGTGTTGAAAAATTTTGAAAAACAACCCCCTTTATGGCCATAAAACCCCCA
>JAGFPH010003732.1:55826-66531 GCA_018207615.1 Philaenus spumarius
GTAAAAAGGTTTTGAAAAATTTTGAAAAACAACCCCCTTTATGGCCAAAAAAACCCCAAAAATCAGTTATTATTATTATTATTAGCTAAACGAGAATTTTTAGAAAGATGCGGGTTTTTGTCTATGGTAGGGCACATTAAAGGCTACAAATTAGCCAAATTTTATCAAAATCGTTAGAGCCGTTTTTTTATAAAAAAATAATAACTGATTTTTTGAGGGTTTTTTAGCCAAAAAGGGGGTTGTTTTTCAAAATTGTTCAAAACCCTTTTTCGTGCATCTATACAGGCGTACTGGACATGTCAGGTGCAAATTTAGTTGAAATCGATCGAATAGTTTTCTCTCTAGCTTTGTCTACATACAGACATACAGACAGACATACAGACATACATACAGACAGACATTTTGTAAAAACCACTTTTTTGGACTCAGGGGGTCCCAAAACGGATATTTCCACAAAAATCTCAACATCGATTTCTTTTGCGATCACTATACTTTCTCTATACTATAGTATAGTGAGAAAGTAATATACTATAGTATAGTGAGAAAGTAAAATGAGATCAATGTTATTATGTGTTTTCATTTTAAGAAAATGTGTAATGATGGACATAATATGTAAAATGGTGTACCACACTTTTATTAAGACAAGTACCTGGAGACCGAGCTAAAGCTCGATTATAAGCAGGGCTATGATTTCAATAATAAATATTGGATTATTGAGTTTTGAGGTTAGGCCTATAACATTAAACAACTAAATAAAGGGTATATACAACATTAGGCTTACCTGTAATAAAAATACAGTTTAAAGGATTAACCACAATCTCAACGCTATGCCTCAGAAATAAGTCAGGCCTAAATTAAAGTATTATTTCAATATCGATTTATTCCTAGGGCCTAGTTCGCTCACGTCAATAACTACTATTATTGCAAATTTCAGTGAACATCGTTTAGGTTAGGCCTATAACATTAAACAACTAAATAAAGGGTATGTTTATTATGTATTCGTTGCCATGTTAACTATAAACAGATACAACATTAGGCTTACCTCTAATAAAATATACAGTTTAAAAGAAAGCAGATGATTATTGTAATGGCATTGAAAACATTTGCATCAGCTGTGCTTTGTATTGTTTAAAATGGACAAATTTCACTTTTTAATTTAATAAAAAGACGTAGAAAACGAATTTTCCCAGACTGGTGACCATTTCCAATCGATTTCTCGTGGCCAAAAGCCTAATTTAAAATCAAAAAATCAAAAATCCTTAGACGGAGATTCCAGATCCATTTAGCAGACAAACAATTATCTCTCGCTTTAGAAGATAAGATATTAAGATATGGTATTGTTTTATGGGGAAATGCAGGTGGTATACAAAAAATATTCTTATTGCAAAAGAAAATTATAAGAGCAATAATATATCTGAGTAGGAGGAGGAGTTTCAGACCTGATTTCTGACAATAACATGTTTTACTTTGTCAGGGGTCTAGTTTGAAGTTTTAGTACGATTTCATATGAATAAATACAAAATAAATTCATCATGTTCAATCACAGCTAAAGTACAAGACATCAAAATAATTACAGATTTCCCTCTCATCACATAAAGTTATATGAAAGTACTCCACTAGATGTGGTGTTAAGATTGAACAAAAAACTGCCAAAGGATTTAAACAATTTGAGCAATGAGTGCTTTATAGACAAAATAAAATTGATAATTATAGATAAAGTTTATTATAGTTTAAATGAGTATTTTGAAAATCCAATATCAATCTGTTATTGATGTTGTGAAGTTAATACTGAGTTAATTAATTAATGACAGTTTGTATTAATTATAGATCTTTATGCATTAGTTATAGACACTGCACCTGTTTTCTTTGTGAAAAAATGTATTGATTTGAGCAATAAAATTCAATAGAAAAATATTCAAAAGAAAGGGAAAGAGGAGTTAAGACCGACAATCGATAGCGAGGGGAATGCGTACCCAAATACTTTGGAATAGGGCGTAGAAGATGAATTTGTAAGAAATGTTTTAAAGCACCTGACATGAGTGTGTTAATGTATATTATGTTTTGTTTGGATGTTTATAAGTAGTAGTATGACTCGGGACATCAAACAATTCCTAATGGGTGCAATACAATTTTCAGTGTCTAATAAACTAAATATTACTATATGACTAACCTGCTATCACATTTGGGATCCATTGCAAACACTTCAATCAAGAAGGCATTTCCAGGTCCAAGGGGATAACCATGGTCGGGAGGTACTACCTGTTTGTCTGAGGTATCTTTACTCGTTTGTTTGGTTTTATATTTGTTTCTTCCAACTGAAAATATAAACAAGACATTGTCAACAATAGTTACATTTATGTTTTCAATTTATTAATTAAATGTAGAAGAAAAAACTCTATTTATATACTAGGTCTAAGTCATTTTTTCTTCTTCTTTGGGCTGAGCATTAATTTATTCCATGTAACCTGATTATTCCCTAAGTGTTTCTCTTATACTTTACGGACAACATAATATATGTAATGGCAGTATCCTTAATGTTTACAATTACAATAATTATTTATTAGTCTGGTCAAAACAGACATCCAACTCCAGAAAAAAACTTAAAATTTGAGCAGACCTTCAAATCATCATTTCTATTGATCCGACTTTAGCTACAGATTGTATTCAAGGTCAAAGATATTAACGGTTTTTCACAAATATCTCTTAAATGGTTAAGTGTTAATGTAAAAATACTTTTATGGTGTGAATACACATACACAAACCAATACCTTGATATCTATCGCTTTTAAGTGCAAGTTGGTAAGTCAGATCGATGGGGACTTTGACATTTCATTTGAAATTATGATTTATATGTCACAGATATGTGATCAATCAATGGAGTCACTAATTTCAACATAAATGCTGGACATAAATAACGGAATAATCAATTTTGTAAAGTATTGCTATTTCCATTATCGGCGAGAGAACTTGCATATCCTAAAAATTGCAACAACAAAAATCTTACCCAATGAAAATATAGAAAAATCAGTTATATCTTTATCTATTTTATCAAGATCAATCAAATACGATGCAAAGAATGACATAATCTGAGGTTGCATCCCGAAATCTGGTTCTGTACTCGTGAGATCGGTCACAAATCTAGTGACGAATTCATCGATGATTTCAAACTCTATTCCTCTTTCTTCAAACACAAAAGATGTTTTCGCAGAAGATGCCTTGGATGTTTCAACATTGTTTTCGTCATGACCTAAGGCAGCTGAATTCGCAATATGCACTTGTAATGGGTCCATTCTGAAACAGATTAGTGCGAATCTCATTAAATGTATAGTAAAAATGCAAAGTACTTTATTTGGTAAAAATTTTAATCGAATGCTTATGGTGGTTTATCTTCACCCGTATAGTGTCCAATAATTTATAAAATATACATAAGGATTACTTTGGTTTTTACTGTTAATCAATGGTTTCTCATTTCGTGTTTAGCCACCAGAATACAGTTATCTGCTATAAATAACACAACAAAAATTCCAAACAAATTGTAACTGCTGAGCATTACTTTTTGTTTTTAAACCTCTGGTGAATTGATTCATCAATACGATGGACCTGATCAACTGATGTAAGATTTCTTGATCAAGTTACTAGCAGCAACTTAGACGCAGTTGGAACCAGGCCAACTTTATGGCACAACTTTATCTGGGATTTGCCTGGTTCAGGTATCACAATAATTAATTACAGTGACTTTCCAATAAACTGCATAAAAGTTTGTTTTTAAGATAACATTGAATAATAATATATACCTTGAGACGGATATATTTTGCTCTTAATTCATTCAAGAATTGACTATGGCATAAAATACTAGGGATGCATATGTTTTAATAATATAAAACGCGTATTAAATATTCAGAAAGCATATTATTAGTATGAAATGTAATAAAACATTGTTAAGCACATTTCTTTTCAATCTTTACATCATTATTTATTTTCCTTTGACATATATTTTTCCTTAAAATACTTTAATTATTTTATAAAATCAGTTAAAATGTTGGAATAGTTATTATTTATAGACTTGACATGTATAATTCCCTGATATATTAATCTGCAGAATTTCATTAGATTAATATGATTATTGGAATCATATAGTTAATTTTTTTTTTTTTTTTTTTTTTGGCTCCTAAACTCTTCAAATATCTTACTCCAAAAATAAAATCATCCTCCAGAAATATTATCTGAAATGCTTAAAGTAATAATTAGGCCTACTCGAGCTATCTTGGGCTTTTTGTTTTGTGAATGTGTGAGTGATTGCTATTGTTTTACTTATATTTTCAATTCGTATCAAGCATCAGATGTAATATTTACGTATCATATTTACTTTTTAATTGCATATTTTAAAACTATTTTTATATGTGTAAATTGTGTTCCCGCCTCAGTTCAAGGCCATTAGTCCTTCTTTAGGTTTAAAATAATTCTCAGAAATCAAGGCTATTATGAATCTTGCATTTTCTGTATTTTAACACGCTTTTATTAGCTTGGTATGTATCTATGTAACGGCATCTTTTAACGTGATTTTCACCCCCTTCAAAACGTCGGATGATTTGAAACTTTGCACACTTATCAAGGACCGATGACAATGCAATAATTTAAATATTTTGTCCCATTATCCTTGCCAGGACCCTCAGGATTAGCGATTTTGTATAGCTTGACCTGTATGTAACGGAATCTTTCATAGTAATTTTAACCAATTTAAAGACATCTGATTAACTTGAAAATTGGGCGTGTTTGTTTAGTTCTTAAACTATAATTTATTTTTGATTGGCTTGTTCAATATTTTCTACGTGTTTGAAAATATATATGCTATAACAATTTTGTATCTTAAGTTTATATACAATTTAGTATTTAAAAAAAATTAATATAATTTACTTACACATCGACAAGGTATTTTGGAGGGACATTTAAAGCCATTGTGCTTCCACTCGCTGTGCTATGAATGAATAAACTTTGTAAATCACTATCTACAGGTTTACAAAATCCATAATAAGGACATACATCAAAATGATGTTGGATCAAAGAGTAAGAATTGACAGGAGCTAGACTCATCACGCCAACACATAGTCCTTTTGTTTCCTACAAACAATGTGAGTTTAAGTATCATTAACAGATTAAATCGGTTACTAATGATTTTGAAAATTAATTGCATGGACATTCATCCTCATTTGTGAACAGTAATAATATAACGTTCTGAAAGTTGGCCTATTCATGATATTGGTCCCAAATATGTTTCTACATATGCTCTTTCCCGCATTGCGTCAAGTGATTGTTAATTTAGAGTATCGACAATATGGATCTTTTGGTAGTATCTT
This sequence comes from Philaenus spumarius, assembly GCA_018207615.1. Classification (NCBI taxonomy): domain Eukaryota; kingdom Metazoa; phylum Arthropoda; class Insecta; order Hemiptera; family Aphrophoridae; genus Philaenus; species Philaenus spumarius. Next base: position 61,181 of record JAGFPH010003732.1, read on the forward strand.
TAATTTTAAAAGTACCAGGACGAACTTCAGAGTAGATAATATTAAAAGTTTCGGCAACACAGGACCTCAGTTGTCACGAACATAGAACTGCAATAATTTATGTGATCAGAAGATAGGATAACCCAAAACCGCAGGAATCACGAAGATAGAACTGTAATAATTTGTTTATGCTCGGAACTGAGATAATCAAAAACCCTGTCGTCACAAAAATAATTTAATGTCAATGTAATAATTTATGTGACGACCAAATACGACGAAGACAGAAAATAGGATTAAATAAACAGATTGCAGGTTATTTAAAAAAAAAACCGAGAACCAAGATAATTTATTAAATGACAAATGTCATTTCAGTACAACATTGTTTTCACATGTTTATTAACTCCCACATGGTCTAGGGCTAGGCCAACCTTCAGTGAACAAGTGCCTGACATTATAAATTTGTGTCATTCCCATAATTTGTATTAATTTGTACAAAGTACTGTGAAACTTTTAAATACATTTTTGACAATCTAACTACAAAGAGTAAGTTCTTGACTTTTTTATACAAAAATGTATGTGGCTGGAAGGTGGGATTAACCAAAAAAGCAAACACCATAAAGATAGAAAAACACAGGTAAACTTAAGAGCATATAATAAAAACTAATTGTCGCTTAATATGTACAATTAACAGACAACTACATCAGCTAATAAAACTATGAATAAAAGACGACTACAAATCAAAAATAATAATTCATTTTCTTTAAGACAGACACCAAGGCGTGACTGCAAAGAATCAAACATCCTCTACATTATTTAAAGAGAAAGCAGAAGCTGCTTATCTCAAGACACCTTCCCTGAGAGGGCAGATGAAAATACTTGTTTGGACCTTACTTGTGTAGCCTTTGATCCACCATTTCAGTTCATATATACAGTAGAGTTCCGAACTAAGACCAAACACTGTTCGGTTTAGCGGAAATCAAAAATAGGTGGATTTTATGAATAATATCAACGTATTGACAACGTTAAGGCATACGTTCTTGACGCGGCAAATGCTCTTCATCTCACCTTACTCTACGTCAATCTACACCCTTCATTAATACCAAATGATGTTACATTGCATCCTAAAGTTGATTCAGTGCTCTTTGTCAGAAAAAAATCATTGACTTTACTTCTTAATGTAGGTACCCGTTTTTTCCTTCCGTTGCGTTAAGTCTCCGTTTTCTTCTAAAAATGGAAGGGAAGGGATAGGTTGTTTGAACTGCCCGTTTTGTCATCCCAAAGTCTGTCCGTTAGTATCGCATCGTCTTGAAAAAAGATCGAAACAAAAATAAAATTCCTTCGAGACAACGAAAACGAATGAATGCAACCGGCATGTGGCAACAATACTACAGCCTAGCTGTTGTATCTAATCCGTCCTTCTTTCTGATCGGTTCCACCAGAAGCTTGTTGCGGTACCAGAAGCAAAACGGATGAATGCAACCAGCATGTGGCAACAACACTACTGCCTAGTTGTTGTATCTAATCCGTCCTTCTTTCTGATCGGTTCCACCAGAAGCAAAACGGATGGAAAAAGTGAAGGAAACAAAACCGGACAATTCCAACAGGCCCAATGGGATTAATGTGTTGTTAATTTCCGTTAACCCTAGAACAGGCGGCTTTAACAAATATGGATTTTTTGGCGTGTGCAAGCATTTTTTCAACTAGTAAATGAAGCCCAATCCAAAAGTGTTCCATAGCTCTTTTGTAGATAAAAGTTCAATTTATATATGCCAGTAAAAAAATGATAGATGTAAAATTTACAAAGTTATTAGCTCAAAAAACAAAAGATGTTTAGTTACGAAAAATAAAAGTTCAACTTTAGGTCTACATAAAAAGTAGTAAACATTTTTTGTAATTTTTTCCATAAATGTAAAAAAGTTTTGTAATTTAGTTCTAAATAGAACTGTATAAAAACATTTATCAATTTCAAATTTTTTATTTTGAAAACACCAGTTTTTATGTTCCAACTACAAGGGTGCTAACAAAACTAGGCCTGGTTTGAAACGTAATTTAGGAATATTTACTTTGCCCAAAAAATAAATATTATTATAACAAAGTGTAGAGAATAAATAAAAGAATTGAACTGTATACTTGTAAATTGTTATTTCATAAAAGTATTTGAGTTAGCTTTACTTGAATCACAAAATGAGATGAAACAAATGAAACCTCGTGCGGATAAAGAAAATTCAAAAAATTACTGTTAAAATAGCCGTGTTTTGCGAACTCAAGCGGTAGTATGAATTCTGTGTAAGTCTGTACTTTCAACTGCTGTTTGAATAACATCTAAAAAGTCAAATATAGTTTGCTTGACACCAAATGAAAGATTGAACTTTGGTCTATAAATAGATATCAAAAAGTCTATTGAAATAATTTGAATTATAAAAGATACCTCGAACGCAAAATATGCTGTTTTATTGGTTGAAATCTGCTCAATTGCAAAGGTTTACAGACAATTCCATATCTTTGGAACTATGCAAGTGACTTTTGATTTGATGGCAGTTTTAGAAAGTTAAAATCTTAACGAATCCAAAGGTATCTCTACATTATTGTCAAAATATCCCGGTCAAGCGCAATTCAGCTTTAGAGAAGTGACAAAATAGAACATAAATGCTTTGTATTTCACGCGCGGCAAAACGTTTACAGAAAACAAAACTTTTAAAACGACGATAACATATGTAAATATACGTTTTAGAAAGAAATGTTAAATACAAAAATTAAAGTTGAAACATTACCTTTCCAATGGTGTTTGTCTTTTTGAGATTGGAAGATTTTTAGTGGGTCAAATATTCAATACAATCACGCGTTACAAATGAGTTGTCATGATCGCACGGTTCCAGGGTTAACTGAAACACAACGCAAAGGAAGAGAAAAACGGATGGTGTAAACCTGCACTTAAGCGTGTGTAAATTAATTATTTTTTGTGTTTAACAGTGATTAAAAATGATTTTACAGAATTGTATAAATGAAGCTGACATGTACAGTAGGTAACCAGCTGTCATTCAAATTTGGTTTCAGGGGTTTATCATCGAGCTTAGGCTCAGTCGGAATAGACAGATTTTTGGAATAGCGTGGTTCAGAATAGCGGGGCTCTACTGTAGTTATAAGTTTTTTGGCAGCTCAGTTCTAGTTTTACTTATTTTTCACCACCCGAAAGTAAAAATTGTACTCTTCTAATGAATCAAGCAATCAATTCAGAACAAAGTTAGGGATATTTTGATTTTCAAATGTAGTTAATTTAAGATATTTTAATCCTTCCCAAGCTACAGAAGGATACATTTTCTTCAGGACAAATATGTTTTGAGTTTTGTGATTTTATTGACACAATGGTAGCGGAGGATTCAGAACTTGAGGTTTCTAACTTGTTCCTCGATGCTTTAGCCTCAGAAGCAAGTATAACTTGAATAAATTGTTCTTACAATAAGAAAAATTTCAGTAATAGAAGTGTGGATGTTATTTCAATCTAAATAACTAACTGTTTTCAAGATCATCTATCCTACACAAACTATCTCTCACATACCTCAGCTGCTATAAACACTCTGTCCAATCCACTATATTTGGCGATCATTTCCCCAAAAAATTCACGTCCATATGTGTCTACTAACACAGAAGAGTTCTGTTGAATTATTGGAATGAAATCCATATTTTCTTCCTCTCTGTATAACACAAATAGCATAATTAAGATAAATTGATGTACTATTTAAAGTATTTAAGTTTAGCAATTCACTAAGTTATTTGTAAAGTTAAATAACTTATTAATGAAAAATTTGTTTTACTTTTAATATTAACTATGAAATATTGTTTTTACTTATATTTGTTGTTTCTATTCACAATAAAAATGTTTAAAAATATAATAGGCACTGTAGAACATTAAACAAAATTCTCAATTAATATTACAAGAAAATCATTCCATGAAAACAATTTATAAAAAAATAAAGATGTCCTACTTCATATTGTATTATTAATCGGGAAAGAGTAACTGAAAATAAAAATAAAAAGATAGTTTAGCATAAGATTGTAGAAAAAAATTAAAATGAGCAGTTGTGAAAGTAAAAATTATCTTTTTTGTTTTCTTTTGCTCATTTATGTATGGATACTGTACAGACTAGAGTATAAATATATTTATTGTCTTTACCTTTATATATACCTGTTTAAAATAATCCTTTTTGAATGTTACTTAGCTACGGCCGTTTCATCTACACAGAGACATTATCAGACTTCGTGCTTGATGAATCTACACAGACATCGGTGTAGATTAAATGGCCGTAGCTTAGTACAGTACAACCTAGTCCGGCTTAATATGGCCACCGTTAGGCCGGATTTAGGAAAAAGCCGGACCACCAAGAGTCTGTTTAAAATGATGTTTCGCAGCCGAAATAGTGGATTATTGGTATAATTGATTGATTGAGAAAGTGTAGGCATTAGAAATAATCAAGGCAATAAAAATTACATCTTTTTGATTAATTTACTTTTTATTAAAATTTTAAAGCAAGCAGTGAAATACACTTTACAAACACATAAAAATTACAATTCCTAAATGAAAATTTTAAGTCTTGGTTGAAACCTTTTTCTTTGATACCTCCCTCTTTTAACTTTAGTGTCATGCGTGATAAGCGAAAATGCGCATCATGTCGCTAAGACAACAAAATTATAAGTTTACATATGTGCGTGTTACGAGTTGTGTTTATATGTTTGTGTTTAATATAAATATGTAACAACCTCCTACGGGGTGAATTTTTAATATAACTGACGATGGGACCACAGGCCCGGAACGGGTATTAAAGGAAGATAAAACAAAGTCACAAGACAGATAAATATACATAACTATATTAATTAATTAATAACTCTATGTAACTATAGAAGTGACTTGGATACCACAAAATGGAATTTAAATTGGTAGCCCGTGAAGCAAACATGGTATATAAATATCGAGATATTACAACCAAACTGATGAAAACTAACTTACATATCAAGTTTAATAAGAGATGTCTAGACTTGGACATTGTACCCGCATATGCCAAAATTAATATAAAAAACAAATCAACATCCGCACTCATGGCCAAACGCAACGCTGAAATAATTTGGATCAAGAGCGAGATTAAGTCATTATACTCCAAAAAGAATCTTTTAAACGGTGAACTTTATAAATTACATCTGAATTTGCTAAACTCTATACATTATTCTTGCATTGACAAAGTCATGAAATACGTGAATGATAAAATTACACAATTGGCAAAGAATATTGTTACAAAGCATAACAAGAAAATACAAGGGTTATCTGATAACAATTGTAACAATTCAAATATAGTCTGAGTAAAGAGGAAATAATGCCTAAA
>JAGFPH010003732.1:91295-109973 GCA_018207615.1 Philaenus spumarius
AAGGCAAAAACAGTTTTTTTTTTAAGCGACACACTCACACACAAAAGTAGGCCTACTGCTTATTTAAGTACCTATATAGTAAATAAATATACTTAAGTCAGTAGTAAATAAAAATGAATCAAAGACTGAACCTTTAAAAGAAATTAATGTTACATGTGTAATTTAAACTTACTTCATAACTTGGAAAAAATTTTTGATTACTCTTTGTTGCCATCTTCAGTTTTTTTCTTCTGAAAACACACATAGTATCATTGTAAAACAGAATATAGTCGTTGAAACTGCTGTAATAACTAATCAAACAACTTTTTGATTTATTATCCGGTATATCACTCCTATAAAAGTGAGTGTAGGTCCGTACATATATAAGAATGTACGTACGTGAGTAACAATATAATATAACAGCTGATTTCACCCATCATCTGTAATACTTTAACAAAACCTTGCTTAGATTATACTTTACAGTTATGTTTACAACTTCAATCAATAAAATAATTCTTGTAAAGTTGATATTTTTAAATATGAGTTAAAGAACTACAGTAATGTGGGGTTTAATACGTTATAATATTTGCTTTGCCGTTATAAAATGACTATAAATACAACCTTATATTATCAATATATACATTTATTCAAATTTAACCCTCTACCGGTACGGTGGTTTTGAGTGGCATATAAGGTACGGTTGGGTCGTTTTCGACCCGAGCATAATTAGGTGCATTTATGGTCAAAATAAAAACATTTTATGTATAAGATTATATATTTTTACAAGAAAAAATAGCAATATAACACATTGTTGAGTGAAAAAAAAATTATATAGGCCTACATTAACATGTCATATGTTTGAAGCTCAATAATTATAATATTTACATCGAATCTTCACTGATGTCGTCAATCAAACATTTTGCACATATAACTGTTTTGTGCTCCCCACACACGCAAAAACAACATTTAGCACAAAATTCATTTCCTTTTCTGTCTTTTGACAGATCACACAGAGAACATCTTTTTCGTTTTTTGGTTGATTTGAGTCTTGTTGGCGCTGGGTGGGTTGTTCCATCTTCTTTCCCAGAATTTTGGCGATAGCTTGTCTTAGAGTTCTGGATATACGTGTATTGTTCAGTCTTTTTTCCATAACAGGGGAGGAACTTAGATCTTGCTTGCGAAGAGAATGAGTCTAGTTCCACTTGAACAAGACAAAACTATTCACAGCAGCAATGTCAAGTATTCCAAAAAAGTACCTCATAGGCCACCTTCTTGTTTTCCTCTTGGTTGTTTTGTCGTGGCAAAGCTTATCCAGTACGTCAACTCCTCCTTTAGTGAGATTGTAAAATTCTATTATTTCAGGCTTTTCTGACTCTTTACCTGATTTTCCTTCTTGATGCATTGAGGATAGTAAATTAACCTTTTTATTTTTCTTAGGATTATATGCAAGCAACATCTTATTGTCTTGGTACATGAATTGGCTAGATCCAACTGGAGCTGGTGTTAGCATGGAAAGAGGTATCTCTCGTTCATTTTTACGCAATGTACCTACCAACAAAAGTTTTTTGGTTGTTAGTTGCTCTGACAGCTCATAAGAAGTGAACCAGTTATCCGTTGTCACATTGCGATTGGTTCCTTGTACAGATTCTGTGAGCTTCAGGACGTATTGAGTAGGTAAAGATAGATCACCTTTTTTCTTACTTACTTCTTTACCCACATAAGGAATGCCTGAGATAAAATAAAATGTTCTGGCATCACACAAAGATATTATTTGAAGTCCATACTTGTCTGGCTTTGAGGGAATGAACATTTTGAAGGCCGAAAACTAAGTAAAGTTTCATCAACAGTCAAGTATTCCGAGGGAGTATAGCAGCCTATATCAAACAATGTCCAACAAATATATTCCAAATCTCCCGAAAAGCAGCAAACTTATCAGTAACTTTTCTTTGATCCCTAGTAGTTTTGTCATCAAACCTCATATTTTGGAGGAGGAATGAAAATCTCTTTTGGGACATAGTGCAACAAAAAATAGGTGGTCCGTAAGCCTCTGAAAACATATCTTCTAGACACAATCCAGAATTTTTTAGGACTCCACACTCATGAATAAGAGACCTATAAATGCTTTTATCTCATTAATATCTGTTAGGCCTATTAATGAACAGGTAGCCTACTGTCCGTGTACCTAAGTTTAGAGCGATCTATTTCAGTGTTAGTATGCACAACTATTTTATCAAGAATTACATCGTTTATGAAAAGTGAAAATAGTTTTTCTTAATTTTTTACTCCCTTTGCATGCCCCTTAGGCCCTGGTAGGTGAGTACGGTAACAAGGTTTGAGGTTGGGGTTCGAGAAAATTTTGACTGTAGAGGCTTATTGGTCCAAATAGTCTCACCATCTTTCCCTAACTCAAAATCTCTATCATTTAACATACCTTCATTATCACTTTGTGTGTCGCTAGTCCCATAATTTTCAGCCACAGAATCACAGTCAATCATATCTTCTTCCATGTCACTATTCATTAGTACGTCATCTTCTGATTCTGAAATAATGTCATCTAAAAATGCTTACTTCGTCTTTACCACTGTCTGAATCCTCGTTCTGAAGTAATAGTTCTTCCAATATTTCTTCAGGTTTAATGTACACTTGTTTAGAAGCCATTTTGGTGATACAAATAAAAAAATATTGGAAATACGTTTACTAAAAGTAGTAACATTGTAGGTATAGTTGGGTCGTAGGCCTATACGACCCGAAATGGGCGCACACGCACAAACAATGGATATGATTAGGCCAAGGTCACGCACCAGGTAGACACTACTGCTAGGGCAGCTACCACAGAACTGACTCATAGGGTATCTGGTCCTCTCACCCTCCTGAACAGTGGTGGGGGGAGAGGGAGGCAAAGTAAATATCGCCCTGGTCGCATCCGACCCGCGGCCGTACTAGTTGAGGGTTAAAGAAGAGATGCTCATTCGTTTAACTTTGGAAACATTTGTACATCTTCGTGTAACAAATTAACATATTCCATTATTAATTTCTTTAATGTAATATTAATGATTTGAAAATCATTTGATCTATCCATATATGAAATAAAAAGCAATTAATTAAAAGATCTTTATTTTGTCATATTAATAATGTATATAGGCTACATACAAACTTTTAACAAATAGGACTAGTTTTATAATCCTTATAATAATTGTGCAAATTTAAAAGTTAAAAATTCCCTAGGCATAGTTAGGTAGGTCTAGATAAAGTTTGTTGTTATAGTAGGGTATTTTTATAAAAATGCTGTTTTTCTGATGTGTAGACCTTTCTAATTGATCTGCCTAGGTGATTTTTCACAGGGGCTTAATAGTGTAATTTTATAAATATAACAATAGAAATCAGCAGAAGAATGAAAATATTTGGATTTGTAGAAACTTGTGTCTCAAAAACTATCATAGAAAATGCAATTCAACAATAAAACAAATCTTTAGCTCACTCATAATACAATAGCCACCAAAAACCAGTTCAGTATCACTAGGTATCTGCCATTGTTTTTTTCACAGTAAAAAAAATAGCTTATTTTATAGTGAAAATAGAAAAATTTTCAATCTCCAGTCACAGAATGTATTATACTGTAGTAAAAATGACTTTTATGATAAAAATCAGATATTAAACATTGAACAATTAATTTATAGTCACATATTATTTTTAAATCAAGTGCCAACCAAATGCCATTTCAAGAAAGTTGCAAAATTAAATTCTGTACTTACAATCATCTTTAGGTATCTAACCAATAATGTCCTATATTAATACCAAATAGGCTACAGTTCCACAAAATTTAGAACAAAAACTGATTAGGCCTACCAGTAACAGTTTACTGTTTGAATAATATTACTTAGTAATTCCTTTTAAAGAAACATCTGGGAAAACTGCTACTATAGATCATAAGTGGAAGTTAAATCCAGATTAAATTATTCTTTGACCCTCATATAAACATACTAAATATAGACATAATAATAATAATGTAAAAAAAAAACACATCTCAACCTTACAAAAAATAACTATTTTGTTTATTAGGTTAAAAGTTACTAACCTATGCATATAATGGAATTCAGATAAACATTAGAACTGAAACTGTTAGAAAAATTGTCCCTTGCATAAAAAATATGTTTCAGATCTAGCTAATATACCAACTTGACATCCATATTATTAAATTATTTCAAATTTGAAAGTTACCTGGGATTAAAGGACTAAAGGATGAAACTCTCCTAACCTTCCTCCCTCCTCTTACATAACTAATCCAAAATCCAAATCAAATTCCAAAATAGCCTAGTATGGGTTTCAGCTTGTTTCAAAAGAATACCGTATATAAGTAGATAACCTATTCTTTTTCTTTTTTTTTCAAAAAAAAAAACTCAAATTTTGATATCTGTATTTTGTCTCCAGATATAAAATAATTAAAATAGATTATGTTTTCCCCTCGAACGGTATAAAATTAGCTCCTCTAGTAAAACTAATTATTGATAGTAAAATAGTGTAACTCTTTCTTATTTCAAAAACCAAAAATATCACTAAATTATTTATTTCTGCCCTTAGATTAAAATTTATCAACAAACCCATTGTATGTAAATATAAACATTTGTTTTGTATCTTCTGTAAACCTGTCAACTCTATGTCGTGGAAAGTAATAAGGATCAGTGATAAGGGGGATAAGCGATAACTATAATATTAAATATACATATTATATATAATAAACTATATCAATAGCAATGAATAGCAAGAATCAAGGTTTTTAATTTACTGTGTAATTCGTTTTCATTATTTACCCGCCAATAAAACCATAGAATTAAACTTCTCTGAATCAAAAATTATTTTGAATCATTTGTTTTCCAAAGAGACTAAAACAAGGTCGTGTAGCTACACTACAGTAACGGTACCATCCCCCATAATATAAGTAATAAGTATTATGCTCTGTGATGAACAAATAAAATCTTTACAAAACATTTCCAAATTATATATCTTACTACAGCTTTATACCAAAATAACAACAAAGAAAGGTATTTAATTCATCAAATAAATATCACACTCACTCATCGGTGCTACAAATTATTGATGTAATTTTTTGTATCTTAACAGTGACTTGATAGAGAACTGTATCTTGTATCTGTATAGAGAACTCTATCAAGTCACTGTAGTTAACACAAGAATTTTAAAGTTGAAGTCAACCACAAAGAACTGTTGTTTGTAGGCTATCCGACTACTGTAGCGTTACAAACCGGCTGGTACGAATATTTAGGTTAGAACAACTTGTAGAACAACAGTCTCAATTTTGCAACCGTTCCGACTTTGCAACAGTTATATAAAAGGGGATGCGGAATACTACCGCCCGGAAAATTTCCCCCCCAGGTGAAACGTGACGTCACGAAATCTGCCAACTAACCAATATGGGAGCCGTGTCCGCGACTGGAATACTACCCCGACCCCCCCTAGCAAAAGCGGGTCGCCGGAATACTACCCCCCAAGCAGGTTCCTGCAATTATACTGTTATCGGCAACATACTGTGACTAAACAGTTTAGGTTAGTCCTCTAGTTTTTTTTTAATTTTAATTATATCGAAACTTGGGTTTGCGTGACTGGAAAACTGCCCCCCCCCGATCTCTGACGTCAAAATGACGTAGGAACCTGCTTGGGGGGGTAGTTTTCCGGGGGGTAGTATTCCGGCGACCCATATAAAACGGTGGTGGCGCAACAGTTTCAGCTTGGTAGTTGCCTTCCGAATTCAATTATGCAATGAAGCACATCTCCAATCCAGTTAATGAATCTCACATCCAAACTAGAAATAATATATTACTATATTCGCTATCACTTTATCTCACGCTGTGAGATTTTTCACTTATTATCCTTCAGGTCATATTATTAAAATCAAACAATCCTTCTTTGCATACTCTCAAGGTCTCATGGTGTACAAATATCATGATCCACCTAATTGATTTGTTTTAATGAAATGCATTTTATACTTTTATTCAACGATTTCATATAACTTATAATATAGTGCATCTCTATGGAAACTGCAACGTTGTATCCTTAAATATACATGAACGTCCATAATCAAAGGTTGTACGTGAACTGTGGACTCGTGGTTAAGATTCTGTGAGTGCAATTTGCAAGTCAATTAATTTTAAAAGTAGGCTATTTCATAAAGTAGGCAGTAGTTAAAAAGTCAACAAAATACAAGATGGCTGCGGTGAAAGATGTTGTATCATTGTATCAAAAATTGAAAGCGGAATGGACAAAGAAACCTCAAAATTTAGAATTATGTGGTCAGTTGTTAGCAAAATTAAAAGTGAGTCATAAAATTTGTACGTGTTCAGTATATAACTTGTTTAATTAACTTAGTTAAGCCGTTTAAAATAAGATGGTGATCCTAACCTATACCCTACTAAATAAGGGCTACTTTTCTGTGATTAGTTTTTTTTATAAATATTGGTTGAAATAGAATAGTGTTTGTTCTACAACTATGTCTTCCTTTGATGTTTCTTATGGTACACACATAGTTGTTTGGTTGATGGATCTGGTAATATTTTATATCAAGTTTATTCTAGCCTCTCTATTGATGTATGGGAAAATACAGTTCACGCCTCCCTGGTGACAAAGCAATAGTTGATGATCTTTTGGCATAAGTTTACAACTAGATATTGTTAATATTATGAGAAGTAGTTCAAAAGTTAATAATTTTAGTAACCCAATATCTTGGTGTAAATTTACTAGTCGATGTCGGCTGATATTTTTGCAGACGACGACGTTGTTTTACATTCTACTGTTAAATATTTGGCGCAACTTTACTATTCGACTTTAGGCTAACCTATGGCAACAGAAATGCAAAAATAATAATTAAAAAAATGCCTAAAAGGTTTTAACCTTACCTATTTAGTACAGTATGTTTACCTGTATTCAACATATAACAGTAAAATGTAAAACAACGTCATTGTCTGCAAAAATATTAGCCTAGAGTCAAATAGGAAAGTTACGCCAAATGTTGAATACTGATAAACATACTGTGATTATAAAGACTATAATTTAAAACTTTAGGATATTTTTTTATTATTCTCTTGCATTTCTGTTGCCGTGGGTCAGCCGAGGGTCGAATAGTAAATTTGCGCCAGTGTTTTTATTGTTTACATTACTAATAATTTACTTACTCTGTAATAATTTCTTATTTCAGGTCGGACTAACAAATTTAATGTTTCTACCAACTTCCAATTCAACTGCATCCCAACAAGAACTTATATTAGCAAGTAAGTCAGTACATTTTTTGTACCACGTACTTTTGGCATTAAATGGCAAGCAGTCATTTTGTAATATGATCACATGCTATGCCGCCTCTTCGCTGCCAACATCATTTTCTATAATGTTTCATTATAATTGTATGATATTTATTAATTTTTGAAGAAATATATATATTATAGTGCACCCCTGTTGTGCACTATAAATTGGTCTTTTTCATTATAAGTCTAATCTAAATAAGCTAATAGATAAAAAAGTTTTTATAGGTCAAATACCAAGCAATAATCGTAATTTTGTTGGTTTAAAAAAATTATTTAAACAATGATAAGAGTTTGTAATCAAAAATACGGTACCTAATTTGATTTAAGTTTTCTATGTATTTAAGGGGATATTTTGGAAATTGGAGCACAATGGAGTATTGCTGTGAAAGACATCCCTTCATTTGAACGTTACATGGCACAGTTAAAGTGCTATTATCTGGACTATAGGGATCAACTTCCAGAGTCTTCCTTCAAATATCAGTTGTTGGGATTAAACCTTCTGCTGCTGTTATCACAGAACAGGGTAGCAGAGTTTCACACTGAATTGGAACTTCTACCTTCTGATCAAATACAGAGCAACGTCTACGTAAGGCATCCGTTGTCATTGGAGCAATATCTGATGGAAGGCAATTATAATAAGGTTAGTGCTTGTAAGGTTAATAACTGTAAATAAACAAGATGTCCCTGTTCGGGCGCCATTATGCAAGATTAATAATTCGCGAATACTAGAACGGATCATCTACTATCTATGACTCACAATAACCAATTTATGTTCACTAATATCTTTGACTATGGAATCTAATAGACTTCTCAAGTAATGCTATTTATTGAAGGCGATTTTTTTCCCGGCGGTCGTGCAGCGATCTAGCGGATTTTTGCGGTACTGCAAGAGCGGGGCTATGAAAGTGGCGCTACCTGGAGGGCTAGCTGCAGCGCGTGTGCGCGCACCTGTGCGTTGGCCTGTCTCACGTAAAGTGGGGGGAGCCTCACTGTCCACAACATGTTGATTGTTCCTACATCCTAGTTTCCTACCATTCTTTTCAACACTCCACAAGCCAGCCTAATGCGCGCACTGATTTATCACTTCTTAATCTCGCTGAATAAACCGTTTCGATGTATATTTCGTTCAAGTACTTTCAAATTCATTCTATAAAAATCATGAGCTTCATAACAAGCTAAAAATCAAACTTTTCGTTCTTTTGAGTGATGAGAAAACATCACTTCACAAAACGAATGGCAGCTTTTATAAAATTAAGTTTAAACACCTAAAATTTTACAAATAAACTAAAATCATGTCTATCTATAATGTATCAAACTATGAAATCGTTAAGTTCACTCATTTCGGGAATATGAATTTTTAAAGTCCGTATTAGCTATAAAAACGGCAAAAATCTTGCCTACTTTCATGTTTCTACCCACAATAAAAATTACTTAAAATCAAAACCCAAAATATCTGTTAATGCAAATCCTTCCTGTAGGATATGAAAAATATCAAAATGTAAGGTTCCGTCTTAGGGCCCTTTAAACTTTCATTGTGTTATTCAAGGAGCGTTCACAATATTTCAATACCTTAGCTGTTTTAAATATTTAGATTTTCATTTTATTTCAATATAATAGGCCTACTCAATCCAGTCCAGCACTCAATTCATACTTTTTCCTTAAGAAGAACCGTGAAATAAGGTAATATTTTTTCAGTGCGGTAAATTTGATTTACCGTTTCCTCTATTATGTTTCTCAAATTACTGTCTTAATATTACAACTGAAACGATTTTCAAAACAGTTTTCTCTCCATCGCTTTGTATTCAATAAAGTAATACAAAACAATTTGGAGGATTGTTCTGGGTTTTTAATAACTCGAAAACGTGAGTTACATGGTCGTATATAAAAAAATTAGGCTACATGGTCGTATTTTTGTGTGTTTTTATATATTTTTACTATATTTTTTAAATTAACTGAATGTTTATAGCAAACAATTTTACCAAGGACAGTCATTAAAATACTCCAAACAAGTGTTGATGTTTGATGAAATGACATGAAGCACGGGTTGGAATACGATGAGTGAACACAAATTGGTAACCCCCCCCCCCCCCCCCCCATGAGTCAACTCTCGTTACGCCTATGCAAATGCAAGTAAAAGGACTGAACATGTTCATCACAAATTGAAAATTACGAGGCCGAAGGTATAATGCCTGAATTTAGCTGTATATAGCTATAAATATATGCTAAAAATACAGGGTGGTACACATGTCTGGGAACAGCTTAATATCTTAAAATGTACGAGTCTTATGAGGTAGAAATAAAAGCAGTTATTCACAACCATTAAAGAACCACTTTTTGGTGAGTTTGAAATTTTTGTCCACCATCTTGGAATGAATTGTGGGAATTTGTTAAATCGGAGGAGAATGGGAGATGTATTAAATTAAAGGTATCGATTCAAGGAACGAGGGAAAAATATAAGTTTTTTCTAAAATTAAAAACTAAACGGTTTTTGAGGTCCCCGAAAAACAAAAAAGCCCCATAAGAAATACACGAGAATTTGAAAACATGTGCTTTGTTTACATTAAAACATTTGGTATTAAATAAGTAAATTAAAAACATAAAACAGCTGTTCTGCAGTTTACATTAAAACATTTGGTATTAAATAAATAAATTAAAAACATAAAACAGCTGTACTGTAAAATAATATAACAGTTAATGTAAATTATATTTTTTAATAAAATTTGCTACTTATTAACCTATAAAAGTTACACGTTGACACACACATAGAAGAGAAACCTTATAAGTGTGATTTTTGGACGTTGTAAGACTGTTCTATTAACTTTTCATACATTTACTGTATACTAATATTATAAAGAGGTCAAGTTTGTTTGTTTGTTTGTATGTAGGAGGTAATCTCTGGCACTACTGAACCGATTGAAAAAATAGTTTTACTAATAAAAAACTACACTTTCCCTGAGTAACATAGGCTATAATTCATTTAGATAAAAATCTTTTTTATTTCAATATTTGTAAATTTAGTTGGAAAAAATCTTAGGTTAGGCCTAGATTGATAAACCAACACATGTATTTACATTTATTACCATAGCAACCAATTGAATAAAATAACAGATAAAACAGCTGTTTTATCCAATATTTCCATTAACAGCTGATTTCAAAATTTGAAGCAAATATTTTTGTATTTCTAGCTTTTAGGTTAGGGTTTTAAAGTGTAGACCTGAGCCTTGCTGGTTCTTTTAACATTATTATGACTGCTGTTATAAAATATAAGAAATAATTTAATTTGAACATTTAAGATTATTTACTATCTTAGTTTTGAGGTTATTATTAATCCTACACCTGTATTATAAATAAAACATAACATTTGTTTTTAGAAGGTTTCGTTGGGGGTTGGCGTGGGGAGCACGCAGGGGTCTCCCCTAGTTTTATATATATTTCTGAAAGCCGGTCAGCTAATTCCTGTATTTTTGTTTTCTTTTTTTCTATATGTGTATATATGTATTTATGTTTTTAATTTTTTTTTATTGTTTTACTCACTACCTCAAACATGTATTTAAAACATCGAGGTAGCTTAAATTGTTTTTCTTATACTATAATTGTTTTGTAAATATAGCTATTTTCTTAGTTTTTTTGGTTTAGTTTTAGTTTATAGATATAAGTTATATGATTTTAGTTTAATTATGTTTTTGTTTTTGCAAACGTATTATAAATAGTATAAGGAGCAATAAAATATTCATTCATTCTTTGTACATTGAATAAAATTATTAAACCACAAAATTGTAACATAAATTAAAAAAGTCAAAACTGCGTTTAAAGTCAGTAATAAGTGAAATACCAGTTAAGGCAATAATTGGATTTGGTAAGTTAAGAATGCACATAAATTACGAATGTATAATTTAAACTAATTTAAAAACTCGTATAATTTAAACTGTATAAACGGAAATAAACTAGTACCTATAGACCCTATATTAAACTTTGAATACTTCTCTTTAAATTTAATTTGTTCGAAATATTATTGTTATAACGTTGGTTCATAACAGTATTGTCTGAATTTTTAATAAAATAAATATACAAAAGTAACATTAAAACATAATCAGGACATGTTTTTAAAGTGAGTCCTATTAAAATACATAAAAATGTGCTACTTTCAATTGCTCCTTAGAATCATATTAGAATACAAATAAGTGCGATACAAGTTTTCTAGCTTTGCATGATTTCATTCCTAACAGAAAAATATTTTTGTTCAGTTTGGAAGGCTAGATGTGCAGCAACCCTCGCTCCCACACTTACAGGAAATAATGTAGACTTAATTAATACTTTTGACTATGGAATCTAACAGAACACTGTTGTTCAGCAATTTTTAAACCTAAAAAGTTTAATTTGTATAACTATAAGGCTGAACATATAACTTGTATATTTATTACAATAAACGACTGCAAAAATATGTAAACAATTATCTTAATTAATTATAAAATTACGCATGGCCAAGGTCTGGCCGTACTAGCAGTCGGAGACAAAGATAATGATTATAAAATAATACCAGTGCAAGTGCGGAAGAGAGAGAGAGAGAGCAGAGAGGGGTGATTTGGTGACGTAACTGGAGGGATGGGGGGGAAGGGAGGGGAATTGACTGGTAGCGCTTCCTAGCATGGCGACCTATAACTAATTTCAGTACCTGTCTCTCGCGCGGTACGGATTTCCCTATGCCTTGAGGGATCTATTCGTAAGATACATAATCAATGCTAATATGCTGTCAAATTTGATAACAGATACCAAACAAGTTTAATCTATTACAACAGTGTATTGTATACGCAAGGTGAAACTGTGTTGGCCACAAAACTTGCAAAGATCAAATTGTCGTTTCCTTCACAAAGTTTTACAACCAATCGGGTCAACCTACAAACCATACATGACGTCTCCAATATTTTAATTATTATTATTCTAACTTTAAAAAAGGACAAATATAACATGAGTTAATTAAATTATAATATATTAAATAATGATAGAATGTTCTAGAATCCTCTTTGCTTCTGTTTTGAAAGATTGCAAAAGTTTTATTTCCATTTTGGGAAGCTTTTTATTGCGATTGCCCATTTCGAATGTTCTAGAACTACTCAGCTGTTTCTATTCACTTATTGATTCACTTTTCTAATTGGTTCTGTTAAAGGTGGAAATTAGGCCCTTCTGACCGGGTTCAAAACATGAATATAACTATTTGTTAAGGTTGATTGGTTTGAATACAATGGATAATTAATTCACTCAGTGAATTGTAGTGGTTCAGTGGTAACAAAAACTTTACTTTCCCAGAATCATTTACAATTTAACCATACAGTACAGTCTCGCTAATCCGGACTTGACAGGGTCCGGATTAGACTGAAAAAGCCTAAAAAAGTATGAAATGTATACCTACCGTTTGTGTTTTTAGTGAGAAAACGTATTAAAATTGGTGTTTTGGTAATACAGTATTCAGGAAATATCAGCAACCACAGAATTAAATAGACTGGTCAAGTCGAACGCAAGAGTGAAGCCAGTTTTAGAGTCAAATACTCTCACAATATGACGGATGCAAGTCGCGAGCCGCCGGCCGGCCGCCGGCCGGCCGCCCGTACATGTTGCCACATTACCCGCGAAACAAAGCTCGTGTTCTGACTGTTGTATGATAGAAACTACAATAGCTAATTTTCAGCTACATTTCTCTCGCTTGCATGACGCACCTGCCCTAAAAACAAAAATTTTTCTCGCAATGCAACTTTTTGATGTCACGAATTAAAAAGTATAAAAAAGTTTGGACTTTATTAGATTTTTAAAGTGCCAAACCATTTCTATTTTCAACACACCATTAGCATCCCACATTATTAAACTGTAAGTTTGTCAAATTTCAAAGATTTTTGAGCATTTTCAGCTATTGAAACCACAGTGTAAATGAATAGGGCGCACTGAAAATTTCACTCCAGACGTCTAGCGAGAAACAAATCAAAAAGGGACTGTTGATTCGACAGATAGTTTTAGACAGACAGTCTGCAGTCAGGTATAGTGCGGCGAGATAGTGAAGTGAGTCACTTCCTTGAAATGCTATATGGGACAAAAGATAATTGGTCGACCTGTTCTATCCTCAACCGAGCTATCCCTACACGCTAAAAATAGCCAAGGACAAATAAATAAACCTTTAACTATTTTCGCTCTCGGCAAACTTCAATTGCGTGTACTGTACCCAGTAAAATACTGCAATTTCTATTTTTTTTTAGGGACATCCGGATCATCGGAGACCGGATTAGCGAGACTATACTATATATCTAATCGCTATACACATTTTTACTGATTGTTGGCTTAAAAGACAGACCACCCTGGATATCAGTTCTTTGTTGAAAGGTTGTGTCATTAGCAATGTTTGACAAAATATTGGTTCTGAGAATAGAACCACTCGGTGATAGTTAATTAAAGTATGAAAGAATAATTAATTGTTATCTTTAGGGCCGCCATCTTCAAACTAGAACAAATAAACTATAGCTTTTTCAAAATTTAAATCTTGAAATACATTATATTTAACGGACTTCATCCACCTGTATGTTAAAAATTGAAGATCAATAAGTATTGTAGTCTTACTTTTATACGATATTTCTTCAAAAGGAAATTTCTCGTTCATAAACACACAATACAAAATCCTGTGAACAACAATTTTTACAAAACCAACAATATTTTGCAAAGAAACAGTCTTTAGCTGACGTATGTCCTTAGATGCTAGTGGTTATTTTCAGTTTAAATCTCTCCGAGCGCCTAACGCAGGTGACTGAGGGCTCAGTCGTAGTTCATTCAAAGTTCAACATTAATGTTGTTAATTTCTAAAAAAAGGGCTGTCAAAAGTCTCTATTTAGTTTATTATTAAGGGCAAATAAATAGCATTTATGGTGGATCTAGACTGGGAAATGCAATTTTCCTTTACATACTTTATGGCTATCTCTTAAATACTTTTGTTTCCCAATCTGTCAGTTTGAGTAACATAGACCCTTTATCAAAAAGAATAGAAGTGGCTGTTGGCTACGATGTGTTCAGCGAACTTCGAACAGTAGATATGCATTTTTGTGCCCTTAATCATGTTTCTTAAAAGGACAAGATGTTTTCCCTTATACGACAATCCAGACGAGTTGATAAATTATAAATAATTATTTTACTATCTAAATCTATATTTCTGGGTCCCATTATGCTAAAACAAAGTGATTTTTTTTTTAAAGTGTCCTAATTGAAAATTTTGAGTTTATTCTAATTTTTTTCGAAGTGACTTGTACATGTGGAATCTGTTTGGCAGTTGATGGTTTTTGCCTAATTTTTGTATGTGCCGATTATTTCCCTTATAATCAATTTTGGATAGTCATTAATTTAATAAATCATCATAGATTTGACATATTTCTTGTTTTACATATCATTATTACAAACCGAATGAGCCCTCTAAAATGTTTGCTACCGAGTGTCACATATATGCATCGCTTGGTTCATTACCATATATATATATATATATATATATACTATTGTGACACTATAAAACAAACAATACACATAGACTGGGAGAAACAGTTGTGACATTCGCCACAGATCATTAGTACGTCTTTGTTCAAATTAGTTAATATACTTTGTAAAAGCTTAAAAGGTATGTTCAAGCAATACCTATTTGTTTTTTTTTTTTTACTGTTTTTAGCATTTTTCAAGTCGTTGCATATTGTATTCGATGTTAAGTCCATGTCATGAAACATAGTGGGCTATAGTCCCATATGTGTGATACTGTAACTTTGATTATTTATAATAGTTCTAAGGTAAGTTTTAACAAAAAAACACATTTTTCAAAGAAAAATTGTAATTGAACAAGTTTAGTCGTATTTGAAAATATAGAAAGTGTGTTTGGCCTATATTAAACACACAACATGTTGAAAACCTTTAAAAAAATAGGAACATAGATTGAATATATATTTATAAATAATTTGAGTTTTACTCAAATGTGTCTATTTTGATTAGTAGACCTTTCAAGTTAAACAAATTTAGCAAAAATAAAAAATTGAACATATTAGAAACATGTTGCAGACCAAGCACCACATATTATGATGAGCGGCAGGCATTCCTACATACTGATAAAATGAGGTCTTCAAAATAGGCTACTTCTTTAAGATTAGCTATTAAATAATAAAAGAATGCTGCTACAAATATGCGATGTCATTCTATTTCAATTAGACCAGGCGTCGCAAATTTGTGGATAGAAACCGGTCGTCCCATAGATGCGACATTAGTCTATGATTACAAGACTTTTACAATTGTGGTAACAAACGTTCCGGGTGGTTAGAAAGGTAATTTAAATATTGTCCAGTGTTGGTAAGTTTACGGTCTCAAAGTAAAAAAGAGCAAACAATTAATTATTTGTTTCAATCTCCATGGTAAACTCTATACTATCCAAAAATCCATTCAACAATATTACAAATTCACTTAGGTGTTTTTGACCATAGCTTCAAATACAGAAAATGTCATCCACATATCTAAGCCACAAATTAGGCTTAACAAATTATTTAGCAAATAAAGCCTGCTCAATTCATATAAATATTATAAAGACTAGGGGAGACCCCTGCGTGCTTCGCACGCCAACCCCCAATGGAACTTTCTAAAAACATTTGTTATGTTTTATTTATAATAAAGTGTATTTTTAATAATAACCTCAAAACTAAGATGGTAAATAATGTAAAATGTTCAAATTAAGTTATTTCTTATATTTTATAACAGCAGTTATAATAATGGTTAAAAGAACCAGCGAGGCTCAGATTTACACTTTAAAACCCTAACCTAAAAGCTGGAAATACAAAAATAATTGCTTCAAATTTTGAAATCAGCTGTTAATGGAAATATTGGAGCTAACAGCTATATTATCTGTTCAATTGGTTGCTATGGTAATAAATGTAAATACATGTGTTGATTTATCATTCTGGGCCTAACCTAAGAATTTTTTCCGACTAAATTTACAAATATTGGAATAAAAAAAGGTTTTTATCGAAATGAGTTATAGCCTATGTTACTCAGGGATAGTGTAGTTTTTTATTAGTAAAACTGTTTTTTTAATCGGTTTAGTAGTGCCAGAGATTACCCCCTACATACAAACAAACAAACACACAAACAAACAAACAAACTTTACCTCTTTATAATATGATATAGATGAGGACTAAGCACACCTCCTATTGGTTTGTTTATACACTCCAATAATTTTTTAAAATGTTTACTTTTTACACTCAGCTTACGTTTACATTTTTTTTTTAAGAACACTACAAAATTAGCTTTTTTGATCACTGGAATTTGATGAAAAAGTCCTTTGATTCTTCAAAAACGCCATACAGTACTTATTAAAACCTGTTTTCTCTAATGATATTCTTTTTGTTTCAGATATTCTTGGCTAAAGACAATGTCCCTGCTAAAAGCTACAACTTCTTTATCGATATCCTTCTTGAAACTATTCGAAGTGAGATAGCGGGTTGTTTAGAGAGGGCGTATAAAAAGATATCCCTTCATGAAGCAGCACGGATGCTGAACCTGCCTAACCAAGCGGCCATTAAGGAATATGGAGCAAAGGTAAATTAACTTGTTTGTGACGTTTCTTCTTACAAAAAGTGAAATTTGGAAACCAAGCAAGAACTACCATTTTATAAAATGAGAAGTCTTAGTTAACACAAATTTAAATAATAGTTTGTAAAAAAATTTGTTTTAATTTTTGAGAAAGCAGTTCTTCGTTCACTCATAGTATGTAAAATAATGGATTGTTGCTAAGTTTTTTTTGGAGCACTGATTTGCGCTTTGAATACTCCAATGTACAGTTGGTAACACTGACCATGAATATAGCTGTTACAGTTTGTTTCCTTTGGTGGTTGTTATGAAGTTTTGACAGAGTTGAAGCCAAGAGGTTGGTATACTGATTCTAAAGCTCAAGCTCCCTGGTCCAAGAATTTTGTCTAATTGGGGGGGATTGTTTTCGTGTTAAAAGCCACAAAAAAAGGAGAGAAAAACTGTTATAAGTTTTTATATCATTGTTTCTGTACAACCACGAACATTCTTGATAGCGGTAAATGTTTGTAAGAAGTATTAATTGCGTATTAATGTAAACCTGAAATTTAAAAATGAATTGTCGGAACAATCGATTGTACAACATAAAGGCAAAGTATCTTTTACGTTATACAAATAGCTAACTTGTGCGGCCTTAATTGATATGTAATTTAATAGCCTATTTAATTGAATATATTAAAAGCCTATTACAATACCGAATTTGGTTGGATAAGCAAACCAAGAGTTTTATTCGTTTCAATTTTTCGTGGCTCCATCAAAACATTTTCCTATAGTTCTGCATTTAGAAAGAATAAAGCACCTGCTTGTAATATTGTAGCATAAAAAGTGGTAAAATAAAGAAAATACAATTCTGTAACACACTGATGGTAAAACATAACATACTATAAATAAGGTTTAGGTCACTTCTGTAGATAGAATTGTTTTAGAGAATGAAATGAGTAAATACAATAAAACCGTCAATGTGGCAGGATATTTGGGCAACAAATAATTCAATCGCGCATCTGAACCACTGACATGAGTTGAGCAAAAATTTTATATGTTTTCAACCAACTATTTGGGAAATTGGTCTACCCAAGAAATCGCTTAGAATTTATTTCCATCTCAGCCTCGGCTCAAGCTTTTCTTCATTCTGCTCGCAGCAGACAAATTTGCATCTCGGCCGTCGAATCAGAAGTAAAAATCCCCCATGTGGATTGGAACCAGACAGGCTGTAAGGTAGTGTAAAAAAACAAAATGTGCAGAATTATCTGATATATTTATTTTTTAGATAAAACTAAAAAAAAAAGTTATTCTAGTAAATCTTGAAAATTGTTACTTCCAGTCAAGACGTGCTTCCGGTTATTGGATGTGAATTCGACTGAGGGGCTTAGAAAACCAATGTGTGAACCAAATCGGATGTTAAATGCGGCTGTTAGAATGCGAACACATAAATACACTTTAAAGCTGCAACAGCTCATCTTTCCAATGGAAATTCGATAAAAACAATCCCATAAATCATAGCTGCAAACAATGTATTAAGCGATAAGATAAGCCTAATACTGTTATTTCTGCTGCTAGTGCATCCCACATTAAATCTTGTAAAATGTTTATTATTTATTTATTGTAAATGTCCATACTTTCTTTTCACTGTGTGTGTACTGCAACAAATAAAATTTAATAATTAATGATGCTTGAGCCGAGCACCACTTCTACTGTATCATTATTATTTTTGTCTGGGTTTAAGTTAGAGGATTTGAATATGGAAGCGACGGATGTAACAGATTATACTGTAGTCATAAAACCATTGTCTCAATTTAAATTGGTGTGATGTAAA
>JAGFPH010003732.1:126605-141034 GCA_018207615.1 Philaenus spumarius
GTCCGCGAAAAAATCGATGCCTGAATACAATTTATGAAAATTGTATGAACTACCATTGTTGAAATATTCTTTAAAATACAATGGCAAATGTCCGTAAAAGAATACGACGTCCGAATATTATTCGCTAATTTTATAAAACGCAATACACAACAGCGTACATTCGCGAAAACTCCTACTTCTGAGAGCAATAATTAGTTCTTGTTTCTATAAAATACCGCCGTTAAAACTTACTTTAAATTACAATGGCTAAGGTCCGCGAAAAGGTTATTTAGATGACACTTGTAAAATCGGAAAAGGTGGAATTAAATATCGCTATTTGCGGGAACGAATAACAAGTAAAACAAAAGCACTTCGTCGGGATTCCTACAAAAAACATAAATAATGGGTAACGTAAATCCCGAAAATGTACAAAGTGTTTTACCCGAACTAAAAACAAATAGAAATATTATACTTTTGTTACAGATCTATAAGATTTGTAACTTTTCTTCACAGTATTCATCCTAATTCTATAAATAGACACGATAAGAAAAGAATCCATAAGTGGTTGACCTTGAGCCTACTTTACCTTTCTGTGTACAAAAAACCAAGCATACGCATGAATGCGTTTACTAACGAAACAATTGCCTAAACATTTTACTAGGGAAAATGTACTCTCTAAGTACATCAAAGTAAGAGAGTTTTACATTTTTTCCCACTGATATTTTATTGTTAAATGATTAATTGGGATTAAGTTTAAATACAGAGAATGTGATTGCAAATACTGGAGATTACATTCAAAATACGGAGAACTGGTTAGTCTGACAATGATATGAACTGAACTGATTATCTCTCGAAATCAGTATCGAGTTTCGGCTATAGATTCTTGTTACCGATATCAAATACAAAGTATCGGTGGTATCGTGAATCGGCCCATCCCTAATTTAAATTTTACAATGTTTAAAATAGATTATGCACGTAAATTTATATGGTTTAATAATTCAGTACACATTGAATGTTTTGTTTGTGTTTGGAATCGAGGTACTGTAATTGGAATCGACTTTTGCGATCGATTTTCGATACCGATTACCGCACTAAGAATCAATGGAATCGATTTTAGGGAATCGGTGCTTGCTCATGCCGAATTCCCGCGATCGCGTTTACAAAACGAAAATAACTCAAGTGAGGGAATAAAATTCCCGGTTACACATCAAAATCACGGCTTTCTCCCGGAATTTTCAAGGTTAATTCATATTCCCGGCTATTTCCCGGTTTTCCTGGTTTTCCCGGTTGGTAGACACCCTGTAATTCCAAAAATATTAAGTATTTTGTAAAAAAACACATATAGACAGACAGACAAAAAAATAATCCCCATAGACCCATGTTTATATTGTGAAATACGTTTGTCTCGATCCCAGGAACATATCCACAAAAGGGGTTTAGAGAGTTGGAGGACATCCTGTATATTTACTTATCAAGCTATGAATTCTTGACAATTTTTTTTAAATTTGCCTTGGTTAATATGGAAACTCTGATAACCGAGACAGGCTGTTAAGCAAATATTCTTGATTTTGTCAGTACCACAAGGGCAGTTTTAGCAGCCACTTATCTTAGCTTTTACTAATACTAGTATTTTAAATTTACCTGTATTTCATCCCAAACATCTTCATCAAGCAGTGTAGCAGATAATGTGTGGAATGATGGTATAATCAGGCAATGTCCATCAGTTAGACTTTGATATGGTGGCAAACATAAGAAACACTGAAAAAAACAAAATAAATTATAATAACAAAAAAGGCCATTCATCAAGCGTTTCATACAGCCAAGTCTTACATGTTTATGTTTTGATCCCATGAATCAATAAACTTTATTTTTTACTTTTTCAAATGTTTTCAATATTAATATGACATTTGTCATAATTTTATAGGGTCTACATTTTTTCTTTCTGTGCTTCTACAAATAAATCTTTCAAAAATTTGTTATAGTAATACGATAAAAATAACTTTAATAAACCATAAACAACTCTTTCAACATAAATTATAAAATTGTAATCTGTACAATGTTCTTAATCAAGTAAAATTATAAACTTAAGGAAGAAATAAATGTAATAGATAAGCAATCTCTTATTTTATAAATTAGTTATAAGCTAAAGTAGAAAAGTCCAAAAAAAGGACTTGAATGCTTCGTTTTAGGAGTAGGCCTATAACCAATTTTATATCGACCGTTCAGCATTTTGTCCATTAAAAATCTGTTTATTTTTCAGTCACGGCCGAATACGTTTTATTCAAATTTTAAATGAATATTCTTTGAAGGAATTTTAAACAACTTGTGCTATAGTTTTTATTTCTAGAGTCCTTTTTTTACGCAGGTGCAAGTGAATACAAAATCAGAAATGAAAAAAATTATCAATTATTATATAATTAGGTTCTGTTATTATTTGTAAATTTTGGTTCATATCTATAGGTCAAATCTTATCGAATTCTGCCGATTTTGTCGACATTATTACAAGAGGACAATGTGAATTGAGGAGAAAGAGGTTTTTGAAGACACATTCGTATTCAATAAATTTGTGTTCAGTAAACGGATGCAAAATAATTAGAAAATCGATTTGACAGATCTTGTACATTATTGGATTGAATGAGGAAACTATACTTTTATCCATTTCAGTTTGATATCTCCCCAACATTAAATTAGTATTTTGCCATAAGTTTCGAGAATCATTCCTAAAGGACAAAAACTTTTCATAAAAATTTGCAACAAAGAGCAGAGTTTAGATTTTTTCGTACGGTTCACAGAACATCTATTATTATTATTATGTTGTTGACTAGTGTTAGTAGAACCAGGACCAAACCCGTATTAATCCTGCCAAGTATGTGGCATGTAAAAACTAGGAACATGCACAAGGGTTTCTATTACACTAGCTCAGGCTCAACTCATAGCTATAAAGTGTACCTTAGGCTTTAACTGTAAAGTACTACAATAGTTTCTAGTAGATAAACAATTAGTGCACAACACCCACATATATTCCTGCTGCAAATGACGCTTTAAAACCAGCCATTATCACAATTTGTGGAAGTAATTTACAAACACAAAATCTAAACAAGTAATTGAAACAGAACCATGGAGAAAATATTTTAACTATAAATATGAACTTCTGACTCTTACCTTATTTCCAATTGCTATGATGAGATGCCTAACTAACAACTTGCTGTCCAAACACCATTCACAACCGTCCAGAGCTCTTTCGGACCGTTTGTGTTCTTTAATAGCTTTATCTCTCTCTCTTGCTTGTGTTCGACCGTCAGATTCTTTAACACGAGCTGTCTCTTCAAACACATCATCCATGTCTCTTGCGCTATCATCTTTTCCAATGCCCTGAAAATTAAAAAAAGGAATCCAAAGTTAATGTTAGGTAAGAACCTTTATTTTAAATCAATACCAATTATATTAAAGTATTTTTAGAACATTAATGTAACAAACAAGAAATTAATAAGCAAACTTTGATTTCTTGACTAATTTATTTAGCCAACCCTCGTACTTGCTCCGAGATCAGAATAATTTAGTAACTTTATTTAATACTAACTAGGGGAGACTCCTGCGTGCTCCGCTCGCCAACCCCGTTGGAACCTTCTAAACACATATTTTATGTTTTCTTCACAATAAAGGTGGGATTAATAATACAGTAAACCTTCTCTAATCCAGCATCCTACGATCCGCACGACTTTTGGAAAAAATTATATTGATAGGATTAAAAATAATGCGTGTTCAAGTTCGTTTGGGATCGGCAGTCGCGAGGGAAAAACACTGTGCTGTACAAAAGCTTATTGGCATGCGTGGAGGGGAGGCGAGTCGTCTTCGGGTGACATCGTATAATTTCGGGAGCAACTTGGCGTCACTGTAGCTTTGTTTTTACATTTCGTGTTCAGGCTACACCATTTTAATGTGACGCTCGGACACCAGTAGTGTGCTGCTCAGAATGTTGTGTTTTACTGTGTAGCGTTTTGTAGAGTAGATTTTGTGTTGAGGGATTTTATACGTAGTGACCGACAACTGAAATGGGTCCTAAAGTTAATGTCGCGTCTTCAAAAAGAAAACATCAGACTCTCACTTTGTTTTAAAATCTGGAAATTGTGAAGAAGCTTGAAAATGGTGTAAGTAACACATCATTATGAAAGAATTTGATATAGGATCGTCTACAATTTATAGTGAAAGAATCTGAAACTTTGAAAAATCTAACTGAAAGAGAAACTTTGAATGAAAAACCCAAATTAGACCAACTAGATTCGATGTTGTACACTTGGTTTGTAGCAAAACGATCAGAGGGTAAACCCATAACTGGTCCTATGGTCATTGAAAAAGCTAAGCAGTTTCAACTAAACTGATGCCAATTGCAAATTTTCTGAAGGCTGGCTTAGGATTCTTATTATAATATCAACAAAAAACCCAAAAAAGTCCTAATTTATTGTTATTTTTGTTTATAAAAAATTAGCAAAAGCTGATTGCTTGATAGTTTTTATATTTTACATAACTATGTGCTACCTTTAAAATCACTGTGGATGTCGCTTGCTGTTAAATTCAATAACATGAAAAAACCTCTATTGGTTTATTTACCAAAAGGATTACTTACCAGAAAGTCCGTACACTTTGTTGTTTCAGAGATTTTGTGATTAGTGGTGTCTTTCATTTGTAATGAGAAAAATAATGGGTTTACTTTTCACACTTTTTCCTGCAACACCCATTTCTAAAATTCTACTGGGCCGATTTCTGTCATTTTTATGAAGTAGGAAACGGTTTGGTATTATTTTCTAAAGTAATTTCTGATAAGTCAATGCTATTTTAATATTCGGTAAGTTAACTGGTTTTCCCAGTGTGCTGTTTTTATAAATATCGGTTTAACTTTTTTTTTTTAATGTAGGATACTCAAGAATCTGATTCCTATGCCAAATTTATTTGAATCGTCTATAGTAAAACTCTAAATATAGGCGCTACAAAACCATATCTTTGGAAAAAAGTTTTATACTGTAAATCAATTTTTACCTGCAATTACTATAGCAATAAAACAACAAATATATTATTAGGTTATGGTATAATATTATTAGTAAAGCCTATTTTGATGATATTCGAACTTTTATGATTTATACATTATAGTCTATCCATGTACAATTTTAAACTTGGCTCCACTGTTTTACGTGTGGAAAATGGACCTCTGAAAAAACCTAAAATCTTGTTTTTCATTAGTCCGATCCTATCTATGTAGCCCATAGGTTTATACAAAAATAGCCATAAATAGAAAAGTATTAAAACGTTCAGTAGTCACTATATTGGAAAATGGCTGATTTTTCCGAAATGTTTAGTAAATAATCGCCTCAAAAAATTAGGAAAAGTTCCCAAATAAAAAAAGTTTTTAGATACAATTAGAGTTCTACATAAAAAAAGACATTCTGAATATAGTTTATAAAAATATATTTAGAGCAGAAAGTATAATTCTATCAATAAAACTGTGTTTTATAATGTCCACCAGTCTTAAACTAAATTATTTTAATAAAAATTCATATATTCACCTTAGAAGCCAGCTTAGCAAACATTTCATTCTGATCCTCCACAGTGTTGAGCTTCTCTCTCTGAAACTAAAACAAGTAATTTAAATAAAAATTATAATACAATTTAGGAGAATTTAACTATTTATTAGAGTTATCAGTAAATGTAGTATTGTAAAAATGGATGAGCATCGACAGAAAAACATCGTTCACATGGATGTCAATTATCGAGACACACCATTGATGTTGAATAACATCGATCGATTAACAAGCAAGTTATTGATAATCCGGCATGCTCTGAGATTTATCAGTGCCGGATTATCAAGGTCTTTTTAACACCTGGTTTAAATAGGAAATAGTAGTTTACGCAACGATTGTATTATGAAGGCCTTTAAGCCACGAGTGAGATGTAAGTTGGAACACGAGCGAAGCGAGTGTTCTAAATATCTCACGAGTGGCTTAAAGGCTGAATACAATCTTTGCGTACACTACTTTATCTACGACCATTGCAATAAACACCAATAACGCTATTAAAAGTTATTAATCATTATAATGTTTAAACCTTGTTGATGTTATTATTAAACTTATCAATTATGTTAATAACACTATACTTACTTTTGTAAAAAGGTGGATTTCGTCTGGTGCCTGATCAAGAAACATTTTTATTTGATCTGATGAAAACACTTTTGCTTTTTTACCACTGTACCCTTCTGATTTCCTTTTCAGTAGAGCTGTGAGCTTGAAATATTTTGATATGTCTATTTGATGTTTGATGTTGATTGTAGATTTAATCATTGAATAAATAGACCAAAGCGAACTAGGTTTCTTATCTTGGGCCAATTCCTCAAAATACGCAATGAAAACATTCTCGGAAAACGAACTAACACCATTTCTAGTTTCCACTCCATAAACTGGTTATAAACCTTTTCATAACGAAATTTAGATTTTTCTGGCAACAAATTGTTCAGAGCCGAATTTGCTTTTGTATTAATTTCCTCTGGAGTTAAACAAAATTCATCACTATCACTCATGTTTGCGGAATGCGTCAACTCACGTTTGAGGTTAGTTACAATAACACACTAACATCCGGAACGTATGGGTACAATCAGCTGATGTACGAATAGCGTTATTTTTATTACAACTCTACTTCCGTCAAATGACGAGCTCTCATTGGTCTAGAGCCTATTATGTAAAGTGACTCCTGTTAGGTAAAGATATCATTACCTAATCGGGTTGGCTTTTGGTTTGTAATGTAACTCTTTCTGATGTTACTTGTAATAGCGTTATTGGTGTTTATTGCAATGGTCGTAGATAAAATAAATAAAAGTATGTATTTATTATTTACATGGATAGTAAAGTATTACTGTATTTATTTATTTACAGATAAAAATATACAATTCTTTAATGACAAATAATATTGTTACAGTACATATTTTAGCAGAGTTCAGTGGGCATAATAGTAATTGGCACCGAATGGTTCAGATTTTTTGTGAACACTTTCGACTCGACTGCCTTCTGTCAAGCGCTAAATCCCCTTAATACGGAAACAGGAATTAGTCATTTCTAGAAGGGTTTCCTTCAAAAATGATTTCTGATGTGCACCGGACTATCAATTTCCGCATTAATGAAGTCATACTGTACTAATTTCAGTTTAAAGAAGTTTTAATGGTACCGGTAATATATGTTTATTTCAATATTCCATTAACAACCCCCTTTTTGGCCAAAAACCCCCCAAAAATCTGTTATTATTATTAGGTAAACGATAAGCCAAATTTTATCAAAATCGTTACAGCCGTTTTTTTTATAAAAAAATAACAGATTTTTTTAGGGTTTTTGGCCAAAAAGAGGGTTGTTTTTCAAAATGTTTCACAATATTTTTTCATGCATCTATACAGGTCTAACTGACATGTTTGGTGCAAATTTGTTCAAAATCGATCAAATAGTTTTCTTACAAAGACGCGTTTCGGAGCCGAAACTCCATCATCAGTATATCACTCCGTAGAGGTCGTCAAAACATTAAACTTTTACAAAAAACCTAAAACACTACACACAAAAATAAATATATACACATTAACTTTGATTTATCCAACTTTCATACGTGCACGCAGTTTCATGGTCCACGAACTACTGGCATCACAGTAAGGCCCAGGTTATCAAGTTAATTGGGTTGGTATTATCAGTTACTCAAATCTCATTGCCGTCTCGAATAACGAGTTTGATTGGAACGATAACTTGTCATTGAGAATGTCATTTGGCGATTGTTTAAATGCTTTGTATATTTCGTATTCTTCGATGACATTCATCATTGGTCCTTTTTTAATGATGTGAAGTGGTGTCAGGTTAGATTCAAAATTTGTATAAGAGTGTTTATTATCGATTATGTGTTGCGCGAAACTAGATCTATTAGCATACAGGCTATTTTTGGGCAAATGTTCTTTGTATCTCTCCATGAAAGGTCTGCCTGTCTGTCCGATGTAAAAACAATCGCAATCATCACATTTGTCTTCTTGCTTATCCGCCTTTCTTAGCTTTGTCTTTCTCTCGCTTGACGCGTTTCGGGTAGACCCCATCTTCAGAAGCTTTGTTTGCTACTTCTAGTAGCTAGTTCGCGGACCATGAAACTGCGTGCACATATGAAAGTTGGATAAATCAAAGTTAATGTGTATATATTTATTTTTGTGTGTAGTGTTTTATGTTTTTTGTAAAAGTTTAATGTTTTGACGACCTCTACGGAGTGATATACTGATGATGGAGTTTCGGCTCCGAAACGTGTCTTTGTAACAAGGCAACGCATAGTAACATGACGGAACCATAAAGGTAATAAAATTTATTACTCAATATATTATATAATTGTGACTTGGACACCAACAATGAACATTAAAATAGTTTTCTCTCTAGCTTTGTATACATACAGACAGACAGACATTTTGTAAAAACCACTTTTTGGACTCAGGGGGTCCCAAAACGGATATTTCCATAAAAATCTCAACATCGATTTTTTGTGATCACTATTTATACTATTGCTATTACTATTGCTGTTTTCTCTATGCTATTGTATAGTGAGAAAGTAAAATGCTATTTTCTCAAAACAAAACATCAATCATTTTACTCACTACGTTTACCATAAAGACCGAACAAATAATGAGAGGTTTTGTTTTACGAAGTGGATAAAGAATTTATTTGTAGCCTACATCTTTGCTTCCAGATTTTATTTGTCCCTAATGATCATACAAATATAAAAATGTATGAATACTATGTTCAAAACCTATTGAAGATAATGTTACCAAAAGAAATAATATTCACGTTGGTAACCCTGTCCCCAATAATACATAAAAGGAAGAGAAGAGAAGAACTTCTTAATAACATGAAAATAATTAAGTATATTTTATCATTATACTGATTCAAGACATCGCTAAATTTTCATTTAACTCTTTGGTCAAAAAGTTAACTTATCTTTTTAATTAGCTCTAGTTTAAGTGCACCAGACCAAGTTCCGGCCTAACGAACGCAGTGTGTATGTGGCAGGTACCCTCCACCTTATATAATAATATATTTAGAGAGTAATTCTGCATCTTGCTAAATATAACCTGCAAGCAAACAATAGCTCATGTCAGATTTTACAGTTAAAGAGAGGAGTGGGGCTAAATGTTCAAACCTGTTAGTTTGCAGTTTAGTCGTAGGATCTGACCAGCAGAGGAATTGTTTGTAAGGCTTTAATTTAAACATATCGTTTGAAGAACCTTCTCCACCACAAACCATCCTGACTGACAACGTCCGGAAGCTGGCACAACTGTAGGAGATACACCATCGCAGGAATTACCGACAGCGAGCAGCCTGTCACATGTTCGAACCCATTCAAGCTCTTTTTACCTTCCTCATAACTTTGCCCGCCTTTATGATTTACCACGAAACTTAGAATGTAGATTTCACAAAAGATGCGGGGGGTTTAAAAAGTGAAAATTTTATCACTCATTCACTCTTCAATAATGAAGCACATCCAATGTAAGTGGAGATTGAAATTTGGCATGATGACAGATCTTCCGGAAAGTAAAGGATAAAAAGTATTGAAAAACTGAAACTTTTTTGTTCAAAGGCCGTACAATAGGCCCGATTCAGGGAAGGACACTGATTAAATAAAAACAACGAACCACAAAACAAGGAACAAAAACAATAACTAAGCAACTAAATTGTAAGTTATGTTTAATACGTTACCCTTATGTACATTTCGATGACATGGTCATCATCCTCAGAGGGTTTTAACACAACTACAGTATAAAGACAATATTACAGAGCTATCCCCCCACTCCTCCCCATACCGGTTAATCCAAGACCGACCTGGTGGGTTTTTATTTAATCAGTGTGATTTTGTCGCCACAGTGCTCTTTTATTTGTTTAATCAGGGAAGGAGTTTAGGTAGATTTCATATGTTTACTACTTTCATAAGATTTATAAATTTGCTGAACCTAAAATGTTGAAATTCTTCCTTCTTTGCCTAATAACCTGATTTGAAGTCAATCCTCATTCAGAATAAATCAAAAATTGACCTAGTAATAATTTTCTAAATCCATAAATCAGTGGAAGTAAACTATTCCTATTACCGTTGGTTTTATGTTACTTATCTTAATTTTTGGTACATGAACTGAATTAGATGGAAGAATTTAATATTTAATTTTTTTTTTTAAACCCCGAACGGGTGAACAGATTTTCTTGAATCATAGCTAAGAACACTCTCGATCAAGTCACCTTTCAAACAAAAGAAAAAAACTTAATCAAAATCGGTTCATCCATTTGGCAGCTATGATGCCACACACAGACACACACGTTAAACGTATAACATCCTTTTTTTGCGTCTGAGGTTAAAAACAAAAGCTAAAAATCATCTTGGCACCACAATAATATAAATGTGAAAAACAAGGCCGAGTTCCTAGCCAAATAATAATTATGTTATGTGCTGATTACAATGCACACACCACTACTTGTATTGAAATTAGTTAATGTTTTAGTTAGATTACCTAAATCAAACCACAAAAAATCTATAATATGTTGGACTTGCGCAATTAATTCTACGAATAAATACTCTAGTCCGAATAAATACCTGTGAATAAAAATGCATATGATTTATAAAGAAATGAACCCACATTAATTAACCCTCATTAATTGTTTTAAGAGTTACAATAACAAAATAGTGGAAGTTTGGTAGTCCCAAGATGAAAATTTTTTTAACCCAGTTGGATATTTCTATACTGGCAGGCACACTTTTACTACTGGAACACATTTCATTTAAACACATATATAATCTAATCCATACTGCATACCATAATTCGGAAAATTGAGTTTTTAGGTCATTATCGATATGAGTGGAGGATAAAGTTCTGAATAAAATGGTAAAAGAACCAGTACTTATCAACAAATGCTTTAATGGAATTTCTAATATTATAATTCATAAAATCCTAATTTTCGAGAAATCTAACTTACATACAGATTTGGAATGTTTTAAGTGCAAAATGTAGTCAACTGTATCGGTATTATTCAGATACAAGGTTCTACAAATTTTTTTAAGTTCTGCAACAATGTATATATATAAAAAAAAAAACTGTGTTTAATGCCTTTATTAATGTAATAATTAGTAATATACTACATGAAGTTTTGTTACTGATCAACAAGAAAATTTGTCAAGAAATCAACAGGAACATAAACATGACAAAGTTCCCGTGAAAAAAGTTTAGGCCATAAAAGTAGTGAGATCAAAAATAAGTAAAAACTTGCAAAATACGTCTACAATTTAAGATATTATATTTTCTTCTAGGATATCTTATCCACTCTTTTTATTAACCTCAGACGCAAACAGAGGTGGGTTATAAGTTTAACGTGTGTATCTATGTGTCTGTAGCTTCCTAACGGGTGAACCGATTTTTATTTATTATTTTTTTTAAAGGTGACTTGATCAAGAGTGTTCTTAGCTACAATTCAAGAAAATCTGTTCAGCCGTTCGGGGGGGGGGGGGGTTATTAAATTTTTATTTTATCTGTTAAAGGTTTGGGTCACAAACACAGGCGGAATTTCTTTAAAATGTAAAAGTTATTCTTAGCCTGCCTAATTAATTAAGGGTCGGCTCTAGTAAAACAGAAAGCAACCTTCGACTCCCTACAGCGGCGGTAGGTTACGCGGACATCGCTCATCGTAAATCCATTTAAAACCCGCAATTATTCAAATGGCGTTTTTAAAAAAATACCAAACTCTTGGGGACAAAATTCTTCATCCGAATGGATTGGTAATTTTTCGCTATAAGTAATAGTTACAACGTAAAAAATATTTAAAATCACCATATAGCGGCGGTAGGTTACACGGACATTGCTCAGCCTAAATCCATTTAAAACCCGCAATTTTTCAAATAGCGTTTTTAAAAAAATACCAAAATCTTGGGGACGAAATTCTTCAGGTGAATGGCTTGGTAGTTTTTCGCTATAATTAATAATGACAACATAAAAAAATATTAAAAATCAATGTTTTAAATTGTTAATAAATATTAAACAAAATATTTTTCTTAATTTTTAAAAAGCCATTTGCATGCATATTGACCATAGCTTTAAAATGACATATCGTTTATAATTTTCCGATCAAAAATAAAGGAAAAATTTGGATTTTAATTTAACATTGGTCTTATGGAGTGTCAGCCAACATGGCCGACAGCTAGAGCCAACCCTTAACAGCCTGACCTGATTCAACTATCAAAATAGTTTTTAAACGTTTATTCTATCAAATAGTTTTTACTTTCAATTGGGTTAGTTTTTTCAAAAGATTCATAAGAACAAAATCTATATATAACATTGAAGGCAGTTTTAAAATTAAAATCAATAAGACCTAATGATTTTAAGAAGAGGTACAGTATGCATATTAAGAGGGTAAATAAGATAACTCTGAATGAGTTGCAACACAATCATTTCTGCTGGCTAAATGATTTGGTCATATTTTTAATCTCACTACTTTTAAGACTTAACATTTTTGCACAGAAACTTGGCCTTGTTTATCGTATTTATGTTTTTGAGGGATTTCTTGTCAATAAGAAACCAAACTGCATATAATATTATTAAAAACAATTTCTATTAATTACATTTATAAAGTCATTAAAATCCTTTTTTGTTTAAAATATTGTTGCAGAACTTAAAACACTGTAGAACATTAAAGATAATAATACCGACACTTCCATACATTTTGCACTCAATGCATTCCAAATCTGTAAGTTAGATTTATCGAAATATTTATTGACCTATAGAACTGGTTTCATGGTATGGTTTTCTATGCAATAATTATCACACGAACAAAACCTACCATATCCTGTAGAGTGTATTTATCATCGTCTGCAAAGTAACGCATCCGTTTACCATCCTTGTGGGTTTCCATCTTTTGCCCTTTCCTACGTCCTCCTGCGGGTTCAAGATGTGTTCCTTCTATGGTCAAGGGCCGGGAAAAGCCTTTAGAGTCAGTTCTTGTTAATATTACAATTTCTTCTTCATCTTTTTTAACTCCTTGAGGATGCTTTAACCTAAAAGCTCGGGCAGCTTCTAATTTTGTTTGTAATTCTGAAGCCAATTTCTATAAAAACACGATTAAAATAATGGTCCATTTCAACCTGGCTGTAATTACATTTCATTTTTATTAGTTCAAAATCAATTAAGCCTAAACCATTATATATAATCAGAGCTGAATATTAAAATTTCGAATAGAAAACTAATTTTTAAATATTTTATAATAAGGATCTAGTTTTATTTTAAAATTATCGATTAGCATTCATGTGTTTTAAATGTGAGGTACTAAGTAGCTTCCTTTGAATACATTGCACTTAACTACTAAATACAGTAGTAGAGTCCCACTATTCCGAACAGAGTTCATAAAAAATACCAATTTTTTTACATAAAAACAGGAGAAATTAAAAAGACGTTCATAAAAAACCGTACATTTATTATTATACAAATAAGTTAAATAGAGACATACATTTAAAAATAGCTTGATGAATAAGCCTGAAACCAAATTGGAATGAAAGCTGGTTTTGTTTCCTTCACGTTTTCCATCCGTTTTGCGGGAAGGAAGCTACAGCAACAAGCCTCCTGTGAAACGGATAATGGGTCCTTCAGAAAGAAGGATCAGATACAACAGTTAGACACTACAGTAAAGACCACGAAAGAATACCGTTGAGGGGTGGGCTTGTGTACACCGAGACCAATCGCCTTAGTGCGACATTGTTATGTTCGTCCCACGCTTCTAACTGAACGCGGCTGACTCGACGCATTTATAATTCTTTAAACTGTGCGCTCAAGCCTCGAGCGGTAACTACCAGGAATGTTCGAGACTAGTAGATATGGCAACGCTGCACGCCCATCCTATTGGCCGCCACACAACGGTATTCTTTAGTGGTCTTTAATATAGTAGTGTTGCTGCCACCTGCCAGTTGTGTTTATCCGTTTTCCTCCTCCGTTTTTGTTATCTCGAAGGAATTTTTTTTTTCCAACCTTTTTTCAAGATAATGTGGTACTAACGGACAGACTGCGGTATGACAAAATGAACAGTTCGAACAACCTATCCCTTCCAATGAACAGTTCGAACAACCTATCCCTTCCCTTTTGTTTTTAGAAGAAAACGGAATCGTAACGCAAAGAAAAGAAATAACCCCGCATGATGTAAACCTACACTAAAGCGAGGTCAAAAGCATCTGTCGCGTCTATGTTTAGTTTGAGCGTTCACTACCTCCTCGCTTTCCTTCTAGCCGATCAACGCTGTATAGAACAGACACTAGTAGATTTCCCCGCACTTAATTTACGCCTTAACAAGTCAATACTTAGATATTACTTATGAAATCCGCCTATTCCAAATTCCCACTAAACCGAACAGTGTTTGGTCCCAATTAGTTTGGAATAGCGG
>JAGFPH010003733.1:0-15531 GCA_018207615.1 Philaenus spumarius
CGTTTTACTAGCAGTTAATACTTTCATACCATTTTCAATAGCTTTTAGTGCTGATTTAACTTTATTAGGTGAGTAAGTAAATAGCTTTCTTTGCACATTTGCAGACTTCAACTTTTTTATTGGCGTTTTCAATCCAGAAGTAAGCCCAGGTGAAGATTTTTTAAAATTATTTCTAGGCATTGTGATTTGTTTTAAATTAGGTCTTTAAAATTTTCAAAATATTTCACTATTAAAAATATTAATATTGATATTTTTCCAAGGCACTAAGTCTTAAAATGGTTTGCCCACAAATAGTTATCACAAAGCCACTTCTGGGCAGTCTATGTCCACAAATAAAAAAGAGCCAAATTAACTGACCCAGTTCTGGACACTAATAATTAATGAATAAGTTATTTTAAACTGTTATTAACATGAGATAATGAAAAAATGAATATTATTTAAACTATTAAAACTGCCACCTTTTATAAAACCACAAAAAAACTAATTAAAAACTAAAAACTCAAGCTATGTCCTTAACACTTTTAAGAAGAAATTGCAAAATACTGGATATCCAACACTAAAAATGCAGAAACTGGAGGGAAAAGTATCTGTTAGTTATGGAACAGTACGATTGGTGGACAGATATAACATCTAATAGACCATATGAACACAGAACAAACTTTCAAATCAGCTGATTGCAAAAAATAAAAGACTTAAACCTTAAAGTGTCCACAAATGGTACATTCACCCTAATTAAGAAATAAATGATTTATGATGATTCGTCTGATGATAAAATTGTAATAATTTCATTATCAATGGTAATTGGGATGCTATAGTCCGACCACTTAGAAAAAAAACCTTTCAGCAGTTGTGTCTCGCGCAGGTGGAACTGTGGTACTAGAAGCCGGGCTTCCCGCCTTCCCTGTCGCAATCCCCTCCATGGTGACTGGGAGAGCGGCCGCGCGTTTGTACAAACATTCTATTTTATAACCTCATGGAAAAATAAGACACACAGTTAGACATTTACTGTGTTTACAATTTTAATTAATGTGTTTTACTTGGTAGGTATAATAAAATGTAAATGAATTCTATTTTGTTTAAATGTTAAAATATTTCCAGTGTATTTAGATCAAATAAAATATAGTAACACGCAACTTATAATAGTAAAAGTGTAATAAATTCGTGATTACAGAATCACTACCCAAAAAGTCCTAGTCTTAAAGCTGTTTTGTGCGGCTGCACTTTAGTAGTCTAAGCGGTCTACATTTTACCGCTAGTGAAATATTGAATTAAGTACAATATTTCTATAAATGTATACATTGTTTCGTATTAAGATATTTACTTTCGATGTGTTGTAAGTTCGATACTTTCATTTCGATTAATTGTAGACAGCTTACCAAAGTGCAGCCCAGTAATTGTTTTTAAGATATATTAATTAATTATTTGACTGCTAGGTAAGAGATATCCAATTAGTTCAAATAACCTAAGAAAAAATTACAACTTACCTTTGCTCCTTCTTGGAAGATTTTTCCATGTTTGCCTTGTTGTGCAAGGTGCACTAGCAGTTTAGATCTGCTCTTGAATGTAAAATTCATTTTAATCCGGTTAAATTCATACTTTGATTGAACATACAAATAAATAAATAAAATGACAGCATTAACCTTATTCAACAACAACAATAAACAAACAATAACATAACCAACTCACAACAACTAACAAATTTCAACTTCCGCCTCTCAGACTCAGCTGTGATGTGGTTACTGTCACAGGTGTTCCAACATTTCCTAATCAAAAAGGCAGTAAGTACTAGATACTAAACATGAAGGCAGTATCTACGTTGCATATACTGCTTTTTTGCTTAGTATTTAATGAAAAACTGTGTACATACTGATATTGAACTCCTTATATCACAAAAACGGCTGCAGATACAACATTTTAAGTGTGTTTTTCTGAATCAAAATCTAAAAATCCATAATTTTGCAGTTACTGCCTTTTCTCTTAGCAGGGCAGTATTCTTCTAAACAATCAAAAACATATTTACAAAAATAAAACTTATGTTGATTCTAAATGTGCAGTGACTCTAAATATTAAAAGTTCATTACAAAAGGTACATACAAACTATTACAATCAACACATTTCTAAAATAATATAATAAAACTATTCTAAACATGCAAAAACATATTTACATAAATAATATCGTAAATAAATATAACACATTACATACAAACTATTACAATCAACACATTTCTAAAATAATAAAACTATTCTAAACATGCAAAAACTAATTACATAAATAATATTGTAAATAAATATAACACATTACATACAAACGTTATTTACAATTATCTATATATTATTTAATTAAATTTCACATATAACTAAAATTACTAAAATATAATAAACACAAATTGTATACGATATGTACAAAAATTTACAATAATTGAAAACTTAATATTATCAGCTATTTACATACATGTTTACCACAAAAGGGTTTTTTTCTTTTTTTTATGGCAGTTGCTGTTTATAATTTGAAATATTTATCCGCATTTTTAACGTGTGTGTGAAAAGACATTCACACTCACTACTCCTGCGTTTAAAAAATACTTTGACGTTCAGGTACTTGATTGTCTCTTCAATTTCTTCGTTTACTTTGTGGTACAATTTGGTAGCATTAGTGCGTCCTCCAAAGAAAGCATCTCGTGGCTCTAATGGTTCAGAGTAGTTTCCTATTGTTCTCTTTAAATAGTCTTTAATTTCAGGGCGTTCCATTTTCTTAATATTAAAAGTACACTCCCACATTTCTACAACTTTGTAACCGTAACTTTCTAGAATCTGTTTTTTCCTTTGTGTCCGTTCATATCAGAACATTGGTTTCTGTGTAATAAGCCCTTTCAAGCAATTATAATTTTCTTTTACCAATTCCAATTTGAACAAATAGATTATAAAAACCATTCGCTGTTGCCACGGTGTTAAATCAATCGCATGACCCAACATCCCCGGCCGGAGGACCAATCTCGCCTAACCATTCGTTTGAATTTTCTCCTACATCAGAAGGTTCCCTGAACTTAAATGTTACTTCCCTGGCTTCGGTATTAAATTTTTTATATGTTTTGGAAATATCACCGATTATTTCAAACGGTTCTATACCATGCCCTACATGCAAGTCACGGCTAAAGTGCGGTTGTGGACTTATAGGATTTTTAAACATTGTTGGAGGAGACAATTGATTCAGGAGAAATGCTTACACATTAAGGTGTTATTGGGGGCGACGGTAAATCAAAAACATTAGGGAATTCACCTATCTCCATCCCAGATACAGGATCTGCCATATATAATTCTAATAAATCTGATAACGCGATATCATCGGTAAAAAACATTTTGTATATAATTTACTTTAAAGTTATGTATATGATTATAAAAGAGAAAAAACAAACTTGTACTTAAAAATGGAAGTTATGTAATATAATTAAGAGGTATTGTTTTAAAATAAAATTTAAAGTAAAAAGTTAACCTAAAACTTTAATTTAGAATTGTAATAGTTGTTAATAGTTATGTACTTACATACAACAACACAAATCACAAACACTAAACTAAACTAAAAACGTTGTTTTAAACAATTAACTTATCGACAAAACAAAACTGTACGCAAAAACTCACTCGTAAATATACCAGTTGATTCTGATGAAAGCATCTCTAATCTACCCGCTTATATAGAGCTCACTCTCCCTCTCTAAAACTTTGATCACTTGCATAATAATCAATACAGATACGGGCTATGAGGGTTTGTTACCCTAAAGTTCTTGCACCCCAAAGTAAAGGGGGCGTTTAGTCGGAAATGTCTTTAAACATATTACTCTATATTCTTCATTGACGGTATACCAGCATATTTACTACAACCTTTCACACCCTGCCGATTAATCTATTGAGCTGATAAATAGGGCCGACTGATGAGCTAACCACATGTCTATTGAAAATTACGATTTATAAAAA
Source organism: Philaenus spumarius (assembly GCA_018207615.1). Lineage (NCBI taxonomy): Eukaryota > Metazoa > Arthropoda > Insecta > Hemiptera > Aphrophoridae > Philaenus > Philaenus spumarius. The sequence goes on from JAGFPH010003733.1 coordinate 3,970, forward strand.
CTTAAAAAGTATCTGAAGCGACGTATAATCGGATATGTCCGTTGTAATAATTTCTTTGTAATCACCCCTAGATTCAATTGATTTAATTGTACCACATTGTATATCTATTAATGCTATATCTAGAACCGTGAGCGATGCGGGCGGCTAAATTGTTAATATTTTTTTTTTTCGCCGTACACGAGGGAAGCTGTATCGGTTTATGATAACTAGGGTGGAATATTTCACATGCTATATCTAACACCGTGAGCGATGCGGGCGGCTTAATTGAAGAGGCCAGGGGAAAAAAGATGAGGGTCCAACAGGCCTTATTTTGAGAAAACGGAAATTTAAACTTCCAAGATTCATAGTTAAATTCACAATATTACCACAATAATTTGTGTTACGTTATGTTGTAACACACATATAACTTAACTAGTACAACTACTAAAGAATTTTTTAAATTTTTTTTTATTAATAAATTGGGAATTTACAAAATTTATAGTAAAATATTTTAAGGAAAAAGGATGAGGGTCCAAAAATATACACGGTCTTACTAAAAAACATCCCCAAAGATTTTGGGGATACATTTAATGTATTCAACGTAGCATGTTTAAAAGTTAGTATGGTGTTTAAGTTTAAACTAAAAGTTTTTTTATTCTCTGTCATACTAGTAATGATTGTAACTACGAATGGTGTTAAAACACCCCATAACCCGTTTGTCTTTATTGAACAGGTATTCTTTATAATTATCAAAAGACATGTTTAGTCAGATATGCAATTTTAATACACTTTTTTTATATCTAACTGTTTCACCGCTTGATCTTATTCGTATTGCGTACATTTTCGACATCAGGGCTACAATTTCCTCAATTGGTTCAGAGTTTAATTCGTCTTTAAATTTACCTAGTTTTTTTTTTGTTCACACCTTGATCGTATGTTATGTGATTGGTAGGATAGTCGGAAACGTCAAAGTCGTCTCTGTACTGGAAAGTTTTTAAATCAAAATATAGATCATTCGTCCTTATCCAGTATACAAACGCATTTGTGTCGCCGTACGATATTCCTATAAAGTCTCTCCCATAGTATGACACCATTTTATCATAATATAATTCGTACATATGCGTTTTAAATATATCCAAAATGCACATACCGATGTACAAAGGTTTATCCATAAGAACCTTTGTTTTCCCCATAACAGCTACTAGATTGTTGTTGATAAGTTATTTTTTGTGTTAATTTAGTTACAGCTTCAGGATCTGAAATAAGTTTTATGTTCTTGTGTTTCTTTTTGTTTTCTAAGGTTTTACCGAAAACTGCATTGTTCATCAATTTAAAAAAAATCCTTTTCGAATGCAGTTTTGGCTGCAGCTCTTCTAATAGTGTTTGAGGTGATGTATGTTTCCAACCAGTATGATTGGAAAAATTCCAAAGCTCTATGAATTTTTGTTAGCTTCTATCCTAATTTAATTGCCTGTTGTATAGCCCAATAATGTGCAACATACTTATTTTTATCGTGTAAGTCGTCAACAATTTAGGGTATTTTCCGTTTGGTGGGATCTCGGTTTTACATAGCAACGAAAAATGAAGCGTGCATTTCCAAAACGTTGTAAGTGCCAAATAACAAATTTTACAGGAGGAAGACAAAACACATATACATGAAAACTAATTTATTAAGATACAGTAAAAAATCATTCTAAATACTTTGTAACAACAAAATATTGTCTGTTGTCTTAAAAATTGCGAATGTTTAACAGTATACATATAAAAAAAAAATGTGACATAACTGCAAGTCCAAAACGTTGTAACTGCTATGCAAGTCAATTCTTTCGTTAATCATCTTCGTCGTCTTGAACGTCGTCTGGTTGTGTTGGTAGAATGTCATCTAACATCTGGCAAAAGTACTCTTGCACTTCAGCATTTAAATAAGGCATCATTTTCCTTATATCCTTTTTCTTCTTTTCGGGGAGGCCAAAACGAGTTCGTTTTTTGGGCAATTCAATGTTTTTAAAATCGGCCAAAGCCTTGCCTGGTTTCAAGATGTTGATTCCTTCATTCCAGATTATTATCTCGCCATAGGTAGTAGCTACCTGTACTGTTCCGAATTCAGCAGACGTCAGTCGAAGTTGAGTCGAGCAGGAAATTCCCAGTTTCTTTGTGTTTAGATGTGCCTGGGCTACAGTTTTGAAGTCGAAGAACTCTTCTTGAATCATGCACATAAATGGATTTTTATGGGATGCGCTTGTGATGATTTCTCCAATTTCCTTCACAGTATGTGCCTTGCAAACCTTTTTGCGCTTTTTAATTAGAGCAAAATCTCTGTCACAACTGAGGAACGTATGGCCTTTTACAGGAAATTTGTGCACAATTTCTGTAAAGTAATCATTTGCTAACAAGACCATATACATAGGCAACATAAACTGATTTTTGTTCTGGCCTCCACAGTTGTCTGACCAACAGATCAGTTTTTTTTTTGCCCCTTAGGTTAGTTGTAGTCAAATATTCATAAATACAAGAAGACATTTCATGCGAACCTCTTCCACCAAAGTTCTCTGACCAAAGGCACATGAAACCACTTCTAGTTACACTATCGTGGATACCCAAATTGCAGCATGCTACTTGTTGAGAGTAGTACATCTCGGAATGAGTTAGTTGTGGTATGTACATTTGCTGCTGCAAATCAAAGGTTATGACATAATCATCTGGTGTTTTATTGCCTTCATCATCGCTCATAGCTGTAAAAGCAGCTTCAGCTTTGCGATGGTGTAATTCTTGTTCAGCTTTTACAGATGTGTCACCAGCCTTGAGTTTTACTGCAAAGGAGTCACAAGTTGAACAAGTGTCAACTTTTGGTGATTGAAAAGAAAGATTAAATTTTGTCAAAAATATCTCATGAAACCACTGTCTGCTGACTGGAGGCTTACCCTCATTGTTAGAAGCATATTGCTCCAAAAACTGCCTGTACATTCGGCTGACATTTAAGTCTGGCGACAAAAACTATTTATCAGGGTTTTTTTCCTACAGTAGTGGCTCTCATAGGTTGGAAAACTCTTAATGTGTTCAACGATTTTTGCTGACCACTCTATGTTTTCAGCATTTTTTCTTGCACCCCCTCTCTTATCAGACCCTACCATATCACCTTTGAGAATTTTTTCCCCAACCAAATGAACCCTTCTGGGTGTGATTCCAAAGGTATTACAAAATGTTTTAAGACATACTTTTACCTCAGATCCTCCACGCAGAAGAAAGAAGTAGGAAAACGAGTGCTGCCTTCGACTTTCACTTGGATGGTCGTATTTGCCATATCTTCGTCTTTTTATTAGTTGGGGATGGATTAATCTCAGTAAGTAGTTTTGTTGCTTACTATAGTCACTCAAGTTCCAGAAGTCTTCAAACAGTTGTTGTCTATAGGCTAAAGCAATCGCTTTACATGAGTACGTGCATTTGCATGTCACCTGAAACAAAACATAAAAAATAGCTTACTTTTAAATTATGTCCTTAATTTATTAATTTTGCAGCTGACTGTTTATCTGTTTAGATTAGCGAGCATATACATGAGGAGGATTGTAAAAGTAAAAAAGAGACAGAATGAGCTATACATTTTCATAAAAAAAATATATATATAGGCCTAAGGTAAAGTCAACTTAAATAAACACTTGAATAATCCTAAAATACTAATTTGAAGGCTAGACTTACCTCAGATGGAGGAGATTTCCTTGCATTGGTTTTCGCTGTTTTTGGTGATGTATATTCATCGCCAGAATTCCGCAAGTTTTTAGTTTTGTTTTTAACCCAGTCCTTGGGGCACTTCTTTTTTTCTTAGGCTTCAATGTAGTATCACTCTGATGCAAACTCATTTTATTAAACTAAATAATATATTCTTTAAGTAAAGGAATAATGTAACGCTATAATAACCTCAATCTACCCTGTCTGATTCACGGGACTCACTAATGATTCACACGCTCTGTGGTTGCACAGTGGTCATTACAACGTTTTGACTTGCACCACTCGTATTAGTTCAATTTTCAGCCACTAGAGGCAGCACTATCCAAACAAACTGCATTGCAACAGAAAGATATGGCATTTACAACGAGTTTTAGTATAGAATCAAATATTTTTCAATTTTGGCATTTACAACGTTTTGGAAATGCACACTTCAAATCATAATGGAGATCATGTAGAGATCATAGGTTATATCACACTCCAAAATGTAGCCCTTTTGTCCAAACTTTGGTATGCTAGTAATATCATCGATTGTTACTGGATCAACCCATTTGAAGTCTCCATATGGTAGAGGTTTTGATTGAGAGTGGGCATGTAGATTATTAGCATCAAAGTATGCTATATAAACACTTTCATTGTTAGGATCGTAATTCGGAAGATATTTATTGTTTGCTTTAACAAATCTAGTTACACATTGTGTTATGCCTCCTCTTATACCCGATTCCACCTTCAGTAACATGTCTACATCGGTTATTAACTCCAGTTTACACCGAGTCTTTTTTTACATGGCCTGCCATGCTAATCCAGGCGCTGTGTACGAGTGTAGATTATCTAGACAGTAAGCATCCATGCAAGAAGGTCTAAATTGTTCCATCACATCCTATAACAGAGTTACGTCTAACTTCACGTAAAAATCGCTATAATTACCCAAAGTTAAAATGTTTAACTCATCCTATACTTTTTTTGCGTGATTATAATCTTCATCCGATATTGACATGTCGTTTAACCGATTAAAGAATTTGTCTTTGGACGGTAGAGAGGTTTCATCAAATTTTTCCAATGAGTCAACATAATCGTCTGGAAATACTGCTTTCCTAATAACAAGATCAAATTTATTTTCAGGTACAATCTTTTTCGTTTCTACCAATTTGCTTTTTCTTAGGTTTTCAACTAGTTGTTTTAGACTTGATGACATAAACTTAAAAGAATCGATAAATCGTAACTTAATTTTTACCAACTTTTTAGAAAAACTTATAAATTTGTCCATAGTTGTAGCGATTATATAGATTTGAGACGTGTCACGAGCCAACTCAGGTATAATGAAATGTGAGTCATACCCCGATAGATTATGTAACACTACCGGGATAAAACGAGGAACCTTGTAATTTAAATTACAACTGTTACAAGCTGCTCCCCTTTAGTCCCCTGTTATATGGTCATGATCTCGTACTTTTTTATTAGAGATGGTAAAACTTTGTTTACATAAATAACAATCTGTTGAAGTATTAAAATCATGTATTTGCTCATCGTTCAGTTGAAACATTGGAACTTTGCAATTGTACAAAGTTTCCACTCTTTTTGCAATATCATATTATTTGTTTACGGAAAATGTCGCAGCATCTTTACCTCTTTACAAGTGGGGAACCGATGTAAGTCCGTAAAGGTTTAAAAGTTCTTCAGGTAGAGTAGATTTAACGATTAAACAAAAACTATTTGGTTCATGTGTACCACCGGTATTTAATTTATATGGGAGCTACTGGGTCCTAACAGAGGTTATATGCTATGGGGTACATATTAAAAATTAAGGTCCAAAAAAATAAAACCTTACCTTTTGCTTTCTAAAAATTTGAAGATCACTTAAAATAAAAAAAATTTACATACACAAAAATATTGGTTTTAGAAACTTTAAATTTAGTGATAAGCAAAATTTAGATGCCACAATTTAATAATTTGCCATTCAATTCATTACACCAGCAACTACGACGTTTAATTAATTTCTTTCAGTTAAAGTGCAAACAGATTTTCAATTCACTGTAGTGTAAAAATTCAGTGACAAAATTCAATGGAAAACTTACAAATAAGAATATAAAAATTTAATGACACAATTAAATGGAAAATTGCACATAAAAATAATATAAAAATTCAATAACACAATTCAATGGAAACTTACACATAATAATTAACATTCATGACATAAAAATACTATTTAGTTTATATTTATTTATTTTATATATATATTTGTTTCTTTGTGTTTTTTTTGTGCACCAGAATTTGCTGTTTCATGTTAAACTATATAAAAAAAACAGAAAATAAGAAATTTAATTTAATTAAAAAAAGAATTTTAAAAATATGTCTCTGGGAAGGCCAAAAGTTTAACGCATGCGAAGCTACTCCAAGATTTTATAGAAATCTATTTTTTTTAAACTTTGGTTAACCAACTTTATAAAGACTGCACATTATAATAACCTAGATTTGCGATTAGTACAAGTGTATACATACAGGTATGTATAATTTAACGAGTACAGACATTATAAGTTCGCAAACACCTCAGAATACATTCGCATATTTATCGACAAAAGAGGACTGCATTTGAGTTCGTTTGTTTTGTGAATACAGTAGTTAGTTTATGTTACCCTTTCACTGAAACCTCATTTAAAGAATCAAATATGAATTCTTTTGTGGTAAACTCGAACCCAGAAGTTAATCTGTTACAAAAACCATTTGAATTAGGTTATGCCATTTGCCAAATGTCATTAAGCATATTTTAAGATATATGCTCTGAGTGATTATACATTTTTATGTTAAGCTTAAGGCACGAGACAAGTTTTTAGCTTGGACGCCATTTATAATCAACATTGTTTGTTGAGTTTTGCAACTTTAAAATTCTTGGTAACCTTTTTGAAATTCAGGCTTATTTAATAAAATAAATCAATATTTGTGTTTTTTTTATAAGATTCGAGTTAAATTTAGTGTTTTTCACTTGTCTATTTAAATTTAGGAATCAGAATTAAACTGAATCACAACTTTATGCATTGTGTGAAACAAAAGTTAGCTTTGAAATAAGATTAACATACTTGAAAATTAAAAAAATTTTACTAGCAAGGCGTATTGATTAATTCACATAAAACAATATATATTTATGTGTGATTCTCAAATAAATAGGAAAGCAAACTAGTCTAGAAAACAATATACGTACTTATTTCCACCAACCTGGGTAAGAGCACGTGTGTCTATTTTAAGGACGAAATTGGTAATATTTCGTTGACTTAATATTTCTTACGGTAAAGACATCTCTATTTTGAAAAAGTTAACAATTCCGAACCGATTCTACTGATTTTGTATTGTTGCTTATAACTGATTTTACAGAATTATAATAATTTGTCGAAGAATCTATTGCAGTCTCCAGAAAGTAATGAGCCGTGTTCCACAATCTAGTCGGGCGTAATCATCATTTAAGGTTTGTTGTAGGTCAACGATCACCGTTTTCGAACAGCTGATCGTTATCATGTAGACTTGACCGATTAGATTTGCATTATCGTAGCTGTTGTGTGGTGCTGGCGATATAAGATGCTACTTTATGTAGACTTAAGGTTTACTGTATGGCCCAAGGGCAGAACTATTGTATTGGTGAATGTTTCACATGACTCTGATATTTATCGGTGAATGATACGTTTACATTTATTGGGGATACGGATTGTATCGGAATAAGCGAAGATTCAAAATCAGCATAGACGACGATTGGTATTTGATATTGTTGTATAGTTTAGTTTGTTGTATAGTAAGTTAAAGTAAATCAGTATAATCAGCTCGTTTTCAACTACTTTCAAAGGATACACGTTTTGATAATCGTCTATAGCAAATAAGTTAACTGATACACCAGGGTTTTGCTTTTCGAAACGTTTTACATCTGCTACCGCCACAGGATAAGTAACACCCTTAAAATTATACTTTGTGTAAAAAGTATCGAAACCACCATTGTTAAGAGCATTGTTTACATCGTCTGTTATATATTTTGCTAACATGGCATATTTAAAACATTCGTTATTTAAATTCTTTACGTTAACACAGGCGTTTGTAGCTTTAATCTTCGGCGGTAGAGGTAAGTAACTGGATCCACGACTTCCATACCAATGTTTATGTACACGTAAATTAATTTTATCTACACTTAATAACGAAAATCCACTTCCTCTCCCTTAATGTTCGCTTACTTTTAACAGCAGTTCTTCATAACAGTCTGTAATTTTGCTTGATACATCATCGAAAGTCGTTAAAGATTGACTTTTAGTTATCAAAGCTCTAGTTGAAATTATGTTTTCAACATTTATAAATAAAGTTTCTAGAACAAAATTGAATTTTGCAAGCTTTACTCTAACCAGCTCACTTTTTAAAATATCAGTTAACATAGGGTGTGTTAAATTTAAAAATGTTGCAATGTTTTCATTGTTTTTATTTTAAATAAATAAATGTTTCACAAGTGAATCAGGAAACCCACTATTTAATTCTTCTGCTACTAAAGGGTATCTTACATTCTGATTTTGAACCGATGTTGGAGGTGCATATTTATTACGGTAGGTCTTTTAAATTTGGGGTCACGAATCTTTTTAACGATGACACAATCTTGACGTACACTGTTGTGTTTTTCAAAAGTTGATGTTGAAGGTTGGTCTAAAGATGAAATAGATTGATCCACATGTTGTATGATACCTTCGGTTTCTTCATGTTTTCAATAGTGTCTATTAAAGTCAATAAAAAATTCAAATTGGTGTCCGCATATGTCACATAGAAAACGATTTAATCTTGATATTTTCCCTCGAAAAAGGCAAATCATTTGCTGCAGTTGCTTTAAACAAGAGCAACACTCCATGCGCAAATTGTGGAGACACATCTCCATAATACCCATTCTTTAAATTTAAGAGGGTATTCCGTCTTCAGGTCACATTTTGTTACAGAGGAGAGAGAGCAAGAGGTGGTGTAGCCATACTCGCTCACAACTCTCTGAATGGTGTTCCCATAAATCTGGATACACCATTACAAGCAGTAGCAATTCGAGTCGCTGTTCCCATAAAACTAACGATATGCAGCCTATACCTGCCACCAAGCTATACCGTCCAATCAAATGACTTGATGGATTCAATATATCAATTACCTGCTCTGATTCTGTTGTTTGACGATTTCAACGCACATCATTATTCGTGGGGATCCTCAACCTGCAGCCCAAGGGGTATCTGCGTTGAGAGGATACGATCCGATTTAGATTTGTTTTTACTTAAACAACACAAACAAGTTCACATTTAAAATTGCACATGTATGGGCGACACGCGTTGTCGATGACCGTTCTCGAAAGCACTCGATCGTCAATTCCAATTATGAACAGCAAGTAAATTACATTATTATCTAAAACACATTCCCGCCATTTTGATTTATTGGGGCTATCGTTAGTACAGAAAGTGACTTATATTCATAAACATTGCAATACTAGAAACACTGTTGCCTTACCTGAGAACCACCGATAATATTTCTTCTAGCAGTGAAGGACTTGCAGCCAGCTTCTCCTGAACTTTGAAACAAAGTTCGTCAAATAATGACACCGACATTCTGAAATAGTTAAAGAACTTCTTGTCTTCCCCTAAAGGCCTTAGAGGTTTTTAAATTCACCTTCTACAGCTCGTGCTTGGTTAATCGAGTGCACACTCCACCGTCGTTTACTTCTACATTTTCTCGCCTTCAAATAGAGATAAATTACACATGGATCCTTCGCAAACTTTTCAGACTGACATGACTGGAGAACAGTTGGCAGCACTGGCTCCCCCTCCACAGTGATTAAAAAACGAGCTGGTCATCGCCTTGATCAACCGCTTGACAAAATTGGCAAGCGACCGCTAGTACATAAACAGGAAAGGAAACTCTAATTTTTTGGAAATGAGACGGAGTTAGATCTTCTTCATGAAGTTTGGGGCATAATTTGAAATCAAGTTTCTCTTGGTTTTTCACCAAATGCTCAGAAGAAACAAATTTATTTTCAAATTGTGTGTCTGCACTATCCGGAATCTCAATAATTTTGTTTATGAGAAGTGAGGATCTAATATTTTTTAATTAAATGAACAAGGTCTGCAACAACATTTACTTTTTCATTCAGATTAAATGGATTCAGAAAATAATTGTTTGCAAACTTTCCAGCAGTAACGTCCAGAAGTTTCCAGAAGGACTGGTTCACAAAACCCATGTCCGATGATATGCTTATAACATGTAAGCCATTCGATACAGCTTTTTCTAAGATTAGATTGATTGTTTCAACTATAAAATCTCCTAAAAATGAGTCTCCCGAGAAGTGATAAGCTACGGGTCTGCATCCACGGATTAGTAACTTCTGCAAGCATAAACACTAACCCATGTGTAGCCAGATTTTCTACACCTGAGGTGGTCACAAACCCAACTCAAGAATTAGTAGTATTGTCAAACACGCCCTGTTTGTCTAAAATGATGCAGAAATCATTTTCTCTTATGTCCCTAAAATTATCTAATTTTATTTTTTTTAACTCTAAAACATCACCCAAAATCCTGGGAGCAAAATTTAAAGATTGCATTTTCCTTCTTAATGTCCTAAGAGAAGGAGGAGGAAAATTTTGTTTCAGTAACTCGTAACCATTAAATCCAGAAGAGAATTTAAGTTTAAGAGCATTTTTTACAGACTCATTACTCCAATTCGTATTGCGACTCTTTCTCAAAAAGTTAGTCTGTACTATTTTTAAAAGCTCTACTGTAAGTGAGCTATTCGAAGTTTTATTTCACTACGTTTGGTGAAGTGCTAGCAGATGAACTGGACGAAGATGTCAGTATTCCTCTAGTTTCAGCATTTTCTGCACCAAGAACCTAAAACAAAAAATAATGTTTACTTTAAAGCATAACTTAATCTAAAGTAAAAACATCTAGAATTCAATTATTGCAATATAAACTTTAATCACTAACTATTGAAACTGTACAAAATTTTCTATTAGCCTATAAACATTTTCAGAAGTAATTTTATTAATATAGGTATGTCATTTTTAAACAGCTCAAATAGTATAATAAAATTCTTTATAAGTGTGTGCCTTAAAGTTGGGTGCCTATTTCATAATATTGCAATCAGAAGGAAGCAAGGAAACATCTAAACTGGGTTACAAGGGTTTCAAAAAATGCCCTATGAGATTAATTAAAATACACAGTAACTACTTGTTCTGATGGCTCATTAGACTCAACAGCAGCAGTAGCTCCAGGTAGAAGTTTTCTGGGAGATCTCTTAATGAGAGCTTTACGGGATTTCTTTTCAGGAATGTGAGTGAAAATCGTTGGGATAGCATTATATTTCAATATCTTTCCATAAGCTCCGCTCTGTTCAAACATTTCTGGGGCACCTAAAAATAATAAATAGGCTACATAGAGAATAACCTAGCAAACTAATCTATATTATTATTATTTTTTGTTGTTAAAACTGAAATTGATTAGATTTAGTTTCTTATTGTTTAAGTTAATCAAATTAATAAAAAGTATTCCAAGAAGCAAGAACTTATGCAAATAAAACAAAAAATAAATATTAATTTTGCACGATAAATACATCCCCCAAACTGCTTGTTACTTATTATTTACGCTATCTGTATTTTTTCTTATAGCAAGACCGCAAAATATTTTTAACTTTTGGACGGCTGCATTTGTCAATCGATTTTTACCAGATTTTCCGTCCGCGAACTTGAGGCCTCTCTTTTTTTCTTTCAGTTTGCGCAGTCGAGTCCCCTTTCTCTTTTGAATGTGGCCTACACATTCAAGTTTTTTTATGGGCTCATCTGGGCCATAAGGAATTGAATTATGAACTGATAAAAATGCACTGGT
>JAGFPH010003733.1:35809-48877 GCA_018207615.1 Philaenus spumarius
CAATTTGAAATTAAAAAAAATTAATTAAAAAAAATCATACCCTTACAAACTGTATTTTTGTTAATTCGCAAACAGAATTAAAGAAAACAACAAGACACTTACTGTAAATTATTGAGATGAAAGTTTTTCTTCTAAATCCTAATGTGTGATAATAAGTCTCGAGTCTTCAAAAATGATATTCTGGAATAATAAGAATTAATTTTAAAAAGAATTCAAAGTACTTTTTATGTTTTACATAAGTTAACTAACACTAAGATACTTACTGTTGTAACTGTAGAACAGGAGCGAAGTAATCACAGAATGATGTTCGTATTCAAGACTCGACAGTATTTATAGACCTCTACTAACGTCAGTCAAGTGAACTATAACTTTTTATTAATGACCCGTATATTTTGACCAGCCATGCGTATCTTTTTATCAATCACCCGTAACATTTTCTTAACGAACCAGAACTATTTGCGTCAACATATACGATTCTTAGAAATCGATAAATTCCAAGAATCTGTTCGATACTAACGTCAATCAAGTGAACCATAACTTTTTATTAATGACACATATATTTTTACCAGCCATGAGTATCTTTTTATCAATCACCCGTAATATTTCCAAAACGATCCGTAACTATTTACGACGGTATAATCATAAACACAAGGTGATCACGTGATTTACACGATGCGATCACGTGATCGACACGAGGTGATCGATTACACGCACGATCGGACGTAAAACAATTATTCACGCTCAATTTCTTCGTCACGGTCAATTTGTAAACACGAAGCAATCACGTGATCGACACGAGGTGATCACGTGATTTACACGAAGCTATCACATGATTGACACGATGTGATCACCACGATACGATCACGTGATCAATTACACGCTCGATCGAGCGTAAAACAATTAGTCACGCTCAATTTGTTATCGCGTCACGGTCAATTTGTTATCGCATCACGGTCAATTTCATATCGCTGACCTTTGGGGGCAAGGGTCAGGTGACCTGGGGTCAAAAGGTCAGATTTGGCACAGAATCCCCGTTTCTATACTATTGAGGTTTGATTTGAATTTGGTTTTATTTTTGTTATTTTAGTAATTGCCAGCAGGCCGGGCGGGAGGGCGCGCGGTATTTGGCAAGTCCGGAAGAAGCGAATTTTTCACAGACACATGAAACTCTAAAACTCCCATTTCTTCCTTTCTAATCTAAAGGTTTCATTGAATAGGTAATGTGCATTTTACCGGTATCATTTGGATAACATGAATAAACATTTTCTTATACCACCTTAGAGTTTTGCGCTCTAAGGGGTAGTAGGTCTGCATTTGGTCAGACCGGTCAACGCCTTTCATAAAACCATTGTATTTTCTATCGGCAATGGTTTTTGTGCCTCTTGGTTTTGTTTGTTACTTATCGTAACAATATCATTTTCATGTTCGGTTGAAAGATATTGGACAACCCTTTTATCTTTTCACTTCCCAACTATTACACCTTCACCATATATAGCGATTGTCTCCCAAGTACGAAGTGTTGTTTTTTTTTACTCTATCCGGTACATGTTTTCTGTCCAACCTCAAAGTCCCAGTGCAATATGTAACTTTAGCGAGAAGTTGTGTCGCAATTGGTATGCTGTTATAATAATTAATTGTCCACAGTTTAATTTTCCCTGCATAAGATCCTAAACAACATTAGCTGCATGGTCCTTTCCCCCCAAGTCATCAAAAACAGTACAGTAAATGAAGAATTTTAGCATCAAACCATGTGGGTCACACAAAACATAGAGTTTGATACCATAGTTGTGCCTCTTCCCCTTTATATACTGTCTAAAGTATAATTGGCCATGCCATAACACCATCCCTTCGTCAATACACAAGTTTTGTTGGTGGTAGTTCACTTCAGTCATTTTATTATTGAAGTAATCGATCAATAACTTTACCCAACCGGTCGTTTACATTTGTTGAAGCAAAATGTATACAGCGAAACGTTAATAAAAACCGATCCCTACTCCATAAATTTACCATATATGGGAGTAAATGTTTTTGTTGTCTTCCAATAGTCCTGTAACCTTGGTTTTTTTATCCCATGTCTAGCAATAAACCCAAAAATATTTTAAATCCTCAACAGTCAAATCTTTCCCCCTAGAAGTACGTGATTTAGGAGTTATAGTTGGCCCACAAAACAATTCCATAGCATACGCATGAGAAATCTCTGTTCAGTTTTCAGCTTTTGTTCATTGCTTCTTTGCACATGATCTCAAAAATGATCTAGATGGCATCTCAAAAAATCCCATCTAGGATTAGATGCCGCAAAAAAAGTGTATAGTCCTTGTAAAAAAGAAAAGAACACAGTAGCTTCAGTGCAGGCTTTTTCAGCAGCAAAACAACCAGCTAGGTTTAAGGAATGGGCTGCACATGGAACAAACTCAGCACGGTCATTTTTGTCCCGTATTCTTGCTTGGAGACCAGAGTACATTCCCGCCATGTTGGAGGCATTGTTGTAGCTTTGGCCTCAACAGTTTTGTATGTCTAGATCAAGTTCTCCAAGCAAGTTGAGAGCTGCTGTTTCCATTCCTTGAGCTTTATGGGAAACGCTTGGTAGCACTCGTACTAGTCGTTCAATGGCACAGGGTTTGCTGGGTGAAACATATCGCAGTGCTACCACCAAATGGTCGGTGTGAGAAACGTCTGGTGTAGAGTCAATAATAAATGAAAAGTAGCGCGCTTGTTTTATTTCTTTTAAGATTTCTTGTAAGACCCTTTTGCTCATAATGCCCACGAATTCGCTACAAATGTCAGACGACAGATATGACGTACTACCTTTACCTTTGTTGCCATATTTTGTCAGATGATTGGCAAGAAATGGGTCAAACTCGCTTATGAGTTCAAGGCATCCTAAGAAAAGCCCGTTTGATGTTGAACCAAGTTTTTGGTCGTCACCCCTGAATGGAAGGCCTCTAGCCGACAAAAACTTTACAACACCGACAACTCTAGTGAGTAGATCTCGCCAGTATTTAACCTCTTTGTCATGTTGACTGTGGGCTGCAATTTGGACTGAGGTGGGTTTTTTCTTACCATAAAATTCAAAACATTAGCCCTATGGTCTTCGGACCTCTCATGTTGCGAAACTAGCGCAAAAGAGTTTTTCCAATCACTAAAGCCAGTTGCTAAAGCTGAACGTTTTCCGTCTGGCTGAAAGAGAAGGCAATAGAAACAAAATACCTGGCCTTTTGATTTTGAATAGAGGAGCCAGTCTCTCTTAAATTTCTCTCCGTTAGGAAGCTCGCCAAAAAATAATTTTGTTGAGAGTTTACGTTTAATTTTGGTGCCTTCATAACAATGTTCAGAGTTAGAAAAATCTGCGTCTAAGTCTTGACTTAAATTTGAGTTAAGTACTTTGTTTACATGAACAGTGTCTTTTATGTTCCATGTACCGGGATCTTCCAACACGAAGTCAATGTCGAGAAGAGGGTCAAATGTCAGAGGCTTAGTAGTATCACTAGTTTCAGAGCTAGTTTCAGAGGTAGTGGTGAAAGACTGAGTCTGGTTCTGGGATGTTGATGGTCGACCTTCATCGTTGTTTTCGGTCTGAGCTTCATTTTCGCTGGTCGAAGAAGTTTGGGAGTGCGAATGTCCAATGTCAGTAGATTCACGGTTTAAAGCAAAAAAACTTGTTATCTTAGGAACGTTTTTAAGTTCTTTTTCTTCCTTTTGCTGATTTTCAGCGGCTCTTTTGCGGAACTCAGCTCCACTGGGTTTTTTTCTTAAAACTCATTTCGTTTTAAGAAAGATACTGTAACGTCCGTAACTAAAGTCATAAAAACAAACTCATAAAATAATAGGGCCTACTTAAAAATTATTTTTCGTTAATTCTGAGTTAGTTCGGCTCACTATATTTTGATGTTTTTTTGTTCCCAATATAGTTAAAGTTGTCAGAAACACCATATAATATTCATAAATATGTCGGGAAATTATCTAAAATTAGTACAAGTATTAGAACTTTAAGTATTAAGTAATAAAATGGGACTACTTTTCGGCGGCGGATGAATCTAGGGCATCTTTTGACAGGTGCATTCCGTTGCTAGACAACGCGGAGTGATTCGGGTGAAATATTTGGACACATTTGCCTGTTGCTGCAGTTTTAAGTGCTGAAATGGCGTTGCCATGTAGTATGCCTACATAAATTATTTTAAGTAAACTTCGTCTTAAAAATAGTATTTTTTTAAGATCTCTAGTAAATTTTGATTTATTTTTTAAACGATTTAAATATAAAAATACAGCGTGCCGCGGCGGTTAGGTTAGGTTAGTTTTAGATTATACTTATTCAACATTTCAAAACTAAACAAATTAAAAATTATTTTATTTTTTAAACAATTTTAAAATTATTTTACTTATTAAAAACTAAACTAACCCAACCGCCACAGCACTGTATGAAACGGCCCATAAATAACAATAAAGTCTAGCAATTTTAGGTTAGCTTTCAATTTTTATTATTTGTGCCTTTTTTATTATATTTCATTACTTTTACTAATTTTAGATAATTTTTCGACAAATAAATTAACATTACAAAGTGTTTCTGACAACATTTACCATTTTGGGAAAAAGAAAACATAAAATATTGTGAGCCCAACTAACTTAGATTTACCATATTTTCTTTTGTATTATAATTACTGTAAGTACTGTGAAAATGATTTAACTGTACCTTACGATTGCCAAGAAAAACAGCCTCACTAAACTGTCTACAAACGCACAAACAGCTGAACAATCACCTTTAATAAAGACAAACCCTGTCACTTTAACACTTAATAAGACAAAACAAAAACTAGAAGTAATACACTACTCACAATACTGACTAGAATCAGAATCAGTTAGGTAACTAACTGGTTAACTATTGAAACTTGCAATGAAGTAAACAAAAGTGTAAGTAAACAAGCCGTCGGCCGTCACTCACTCTGCGTGCGTCTACACACTACATGTCACCACACGAAAACTATGCAGTTTATGATTGTTCTAGCCTGCAGGTGGGCGGGCTATAGGGTGAGGGGCGGGAGGGTGAAACAGGGAGCGGATTGATGTTTCATTGGTCAGTGTCTCTACGCCCATGACTCATATGATAGTAGCACTGCGCTGTACTAGTACTGCACAGCCTTTTGCCATACTCAACAAACAAAATATCGCATACAAGTGTCACTCACTGGGCGTTGGTTCATGGTTGACTGGCAATAAATATAATCCTGTGATTTTTATTTAAAAAATTTCCGCCCTCATTTTCCGCTTTCTTTATTTATTTTTCGTATTCAAAATTTGGCGCCCCAAATCCTTTGCGCCCCCTAGGCATGTGCCTAGCGTGCCTAATCGGAAAAGCGGCCCTGCTGTTCGAATAATCCTTTCATAAACACCTAATGTGTTCAAAAATAATTTTCTACAAACAGAAACTTTAGTTTTTTTTTGGGGCAAAAATACTGAAACGTAAATGATCTTTTAGAATCTTCTTTTTCAGTAGTTATTCTACGAGACAGTCTTTTTTTTTTTACATATCGCGCTATATATTCCCTCTGTAGTTGAAGGCTTCCAGTTCCGTAAAAGTCAATCAAGATTGTTTTCCTTTCTTCGTCAGTAATTTCTAAACAGTTGTGATCAAATCTTTTACACACCTCTCCGTTACACCTTTCTTTGAGTACAATTCTAGCAGGAACAATTTTTTGGTTGTTACATTCTTGTATTGCTCGCCTCTATTTGTCTGCTCTTTCGCAATCTTTTTCACATTTTTTCTCATTTCCAGTTTACTTTTTCTACAAATTCCGTGGCACTTTCTTTTCTGCCTCCATCTACTTTAAATGATTCTGGCTGTAAAAATAGATTAATTTCGGGTTTTACTGACAATTTTTCTTTGCAGTTTTAAAAGTTTCTAAAGTGTTTGTATCATTACCTTTTCTAATTTGTGGTCATTTTCGTACATACTGTTTTCAAGATGATTGAAACACAAAAAACCTAGACATTTTGAACAAGCTGTAAAAACCTCTTCTTTACAATCGCCAATTTCACATGTGGAATGTTGGCCATCTCTAGGATTCAAAAGCTTAGGCCTATTATTGTTATTGTCGTTAGATGTACTTATTATGTTAGGCTGGCCATACAAGTTGAGTTGTACCGTAGAGATATACCCCTGAATCGAACAGCAGAGGTTTACCTCAAGAGACAAGGAGCCTTCACAAGCAGCTGTCTACCGCTGCCGTCAGTTGAATTCATGACTTTTGCACGAGTAGACGACGCGACCGTGGTTGTCGGTTTAGTGTTAGCTACTAGTATTAAGAATAAAAGGAAATGCCGTAAAACATGGAATAACGATTAATTATTAAAAAGAAATCGGTACACTCACGTAAATTTGTTAAAAGATTTGAGGCAGACGTTGGTTCACAACTTAACTAGTTCTTTCAAAACTTGATTGCTATATTGAATTCTTCAAAAACAAAACCACTAAGCACAAACAAACTGAAATGAAGACAAACAAAACATATTAAAATGTTCCAAAATGGAACACTTTATGGGGTTTCCCCCTTCTTTCCCCCTCGAGGGGGGCGATTTTACTGAAAAAGTGGACTTTTACGGGAACGGATGTATCTAAAGGTATACGCGGCCTACACACGGTCAGTTTGGTGTGTCACTTCGGTGTGTTCATTTCTAACTGAACGCAACAATCGCCTCCACACGCTCACTTCTGTGTGTCAGTTCGACCTGCCATCCACGAGTAAAAATTCGCCGTGAACGGATATGCGTTAAGGCCGTGTGTTTATTTACGTTTTATGATACATGTTTATTACGTTATTAACTGACTGTGTGTAGACCACTCTGTGTGTTGATCATGTTTTCAGACGATGAATTATTGTTTTTGTGTAGTGCAGTGGCATATGCTATAGTTAAAAGAAGAAAGCGGAGAATCAAGCTCATATATGGGTAAACCAGTGGCTTTCAAAACGAGCTAAATACTCACATATTAACATTTTGGATGAGCTGCGATTCCATCCATAAGACTGGCACTATTACTTGAGGATAGACAAGGATACATATTTGGACTTATTATCTCGTGTTTCTCCTATGATTAAGAAACAAGATACAAACATGCAAACAGCAATAACGCCTCATGAACGCCTTACAGCAACCCTCCGCTAATTAGCAACGGGAAGGTCATTGGAAGACTTGAAATTTTCAACCATAATTTCGCCACAAGCACTGGGCAAAATTATAGAAGAGACCTGCAAAGCCATGTTAAAAGTGTCAAAGAAGGATTTCTGTAAGGTGAGTTATCAAACTTTTTGATTTCTAAAATGTTTTATTACATATGAGCGTAGATATGCAATAGGGAACCAACCCACACTGAAGTTGAACTGAGAAAAACAGACTCAAAGTTAACGCTTTGCCAATAATTCCTTGAATGAAATATATTTTTCAAAATAATTTTTTTAGCAAGCTATTGACCTTAGTTCAAAAAATCAATACAGTTTAAACAAAATAATAATTAAATCACCTGTTTTTTTAAATATTTTGTGGGTTGGATCATTTTTGCATGTATAAAAAAGCAATATATGACTTATGCAGAACAGATGAGTTTATTGGATCCTTCTTGCAAAATAGTTATGTACAAACTGTAGGCAAGGTAAGAAGTTTTTATGGAGTCTAAAATTAATGCATTAAGTAAAATCAAAAATGTATTGTAAATATGTTAGAAATAAAAAAAATTGTTTATTAAAAAAAGATTAAGGTTATTTGAAAATAGCTCAAATATTTATATTCTTGAATAGATAAACTTTGAGGTGTTCTCTGTATATACACTAGTGGGCTAGAAAGAAAACAATCATTATGTTAGCACAGTAAAACCTCTTTTATTAACAATTACCAAACAAAATTTTATAAAGTAAAAAAAGTATTAATCAATTTTAATATTGAGATTTTCATTTAATTCTACTTCAAAGTCTAGGTCTTTTACATTGTACCCATCAATATCATCTTCAACATTAGAACTAGATGGAATTAGATGCATCAGTGACTTAATATCGTTAAGTTTAGGAACACTGAGAGGTTTTCCTTTAAGCTTTAAGTTTTCAAGTTCTTTTGCAAAAACCTATTGTCCTGTAGAAGGTCTTCCTTTAGTTTTCTTTTGAATATTCAGCTGGTGGTATGGGGTCAAGGGTCCTTGCTTGGTTTTAAAATATAACTCAAAAGGTAAGTTTTTCTGAACAGTAACTTCCCTCCATTGAAACCAATTTATTTTGTTTTTCTGTACATCTTTTTTCCTGTTTGTTATGGCTTTTTCAAGGGTAACAGTAGAGAAAAAGTCCTGTTTCTCCATTCTTTCAACAATTAAATGTTTTTTCTTTTTGCATGATTTAATGACTGAAATAAAATCATCAACTGTGTACAAACACATTTGTTGCTTTAATGCAGTCTCAATAAATGCAAAATCCGTATCATTCGGTAAAAAACTGTGTCCAGATACCAAAAACTTTAAAAAAATACTTTTTAAGTTTGGAAAGCTGTATAATAAATGTTGGACCATCAAAACTATTTTAATATTTCGGTTTTGACCCCCGCATGAGTCTGACCACAAGTTGACATGAGTAACATTAATGTCTATGTATTTATAAAAAAAACTTTTTGATACAAGAACCGATCTCTTGTGCTCTGCGCCCAGCTTCTGACTCCATCCAAACAAAGCAATAACTTTGATTAAACTTGGCAGAATGTACACCAAGATTATATGAGTTATGAAACAAATAATGTGTACAAGGCAAATTGTAGAAGTAACATATATAGCCTACACTTAAGATTTAAAATAATAAACTGTAGAAACTTAAAAAATGCCTTAAGGTTAAACATCAGTTATTTTTACCTCCCGATAAATGTTTTGAATGTTAAAAAATTCACAATATATCAAAATGCCACAAAATAGAAATGCGAAAAGCTAAAAAAATAATACAATGTTCAGTTTTGTTGTGTGTTTTTAGCCTAATCTGGATAAGTTCGGTTCGCCAGATGTACCTGCGAACTGGGTTGATAAACTCTGAGGTTGTGATGTCTGCAGTGATAGTTGGGTTGTGCAGGTGGTAAAAAAGCATTTGTCATGTTAAATGTCGATAGTTGCTGTAAAGCGCCAACCTCCGCCTCGAAAAGTGCATCATTATTTTGTTTTCAGCGTATATGCGCTGTTCTTGGGGTAAAGAGCAAAGTTTCTCTGCAACATTCCTTCCAAATATATCGAACCGGTCTTTACGTTTAATATCAGCAAGCTTATCATCAACAGTGGCCAATATTTTGTCTTCTACTTTTTTTTTTTGAGCTTCAATAGACCTGGGCCTGTACTTCTAGAAATGCTGAAAGTGTTGGAAGACGGACGTGTAGATGGTGGCTCCGAGCTATCGTTTCGGCTGTCTAATAAGTGTGATGCTTCGTCGAATGAGTGATAGTTGCATTTCCGACGTCATCATTATCAGAATCCTTAAAATGCAACAATAAATTAAGTACTAGCAGTCCCGGTGCAGAAATTCCTTAATGTGCCCCACCTTCTTTTCTGACCCTGTTAGTTGGAAATGGAGCGTTATATTTGGAAATTCGCTTTCTTCACGTCAGCTTGCTGCGTGTCGAACTTCTTTATCTTTCATATTATTAAATTTTCAGAGAAGCGGTACATTTTTAGAATAAGGAAGATTTCGTGGACCCACTGAAAAACAGGCTAGAGAAATAAGATATAAGATAATTGCTAAAATTGTAAGTATTTAATGCCATGTATTAAATTTACAGTTCCCCAATACTGAGGAAGAGGAGGAGATTGGAAGAGGATTCTATGAACATGGAACTTCCGTAATTGTGTAGGAGCCATAGATGGCAAGCGTGTTCCCATAGTTCCTCCACCTGGAAGTGGATCATACTTCTTTAACTACAAGAAGTTCCACAGGCAAGTCTTACTGGGTGTCGCAGACTACGACTACAAATTGATCTATTTCAGTTTTGGTGTAAACAGACGGGTCTCTGTTGGAGGTGTTTTAACGTATTGTGACTTGTATGTCAAAATGGTGAGGAAAACTCTATGTCTACCACAACCAACTGTGGTTGATGGCATATTGTTGCCATATGTGTTCATTGGTGACGAAGCATTTGAACTGAGAAAACTTAATGAAGCCATTCAATGCGAGTGTTTTGAACTATGAGCGACGAATTTGTAACTACAGGTTCTCGCGAGCACGACGAATTATCGAAAGTGTTTTTGGTATTTTAGTTGCTAGGTTTGGGGTTTAACAAAATCCTATCAACTTGCGTCTCGATCGCATATCAGACGTTGTGCTTGCCTGCTGTGCTATGCACAACCTTTTGCAAGCAAGGTCACCCAACAAATACACCCCTTCTGACTGTTTGGACGAAGAGAGTGAAGGAGTCCTAATTGCTGAACTACGTGTGGAGGAGCATAGGAAACTGCAGAGAAATCGAAAAAGGGCGAAAGGGACAGAAGCAAAGAACACGAGGGATGCATTTGTAGAGTACTTTAATGGTAACGGAAAGGTTGCATGGCAAGACAAATATGTATGAGCTCACTGTTATTGTCCTAATCCGCCTAAAGACAATCAAATCCTGTAATGTATTGCTTTGTATTATTTATCACAATTGATCTAAAGCAACAAATCATTTTATATGGCGTTAGGCATTTTTGTTCTAACTGTGAGAATAAAAAAAACTTTCCATGCAATACTTTGTCATACAATGAAATAAAAGTACAACATTAATAAATTTAACTTTTATTAATAAACCTGTCGCTTGACTTGATAGGGCTACTATTATAATTGTAATTCATATTATTAAATAACGAGAGTACCCTGGTATAATTTGAATTTCACTTTTACTTACATGTTTTGACGCTAAGGCCCCCGCACGTGGGGTGCAGACTAGCTGCACCTACTAAGAGGTGTTTGGCGTCCCTCGCGGTACCCGAGTCTAACAACGCCCAACACATTCAACACTTACAAAACATCCATCCAATCACCTAAACACACACATTAAACAATACACCATTCCAATTCTCAACTTCTTTTAGTAATTTTGACTGTGCAGAGCCATTGCGCGTTGGGAGTGCTGAACCTGCCAGAGTTTTGACAACCTCTGGTTTGGTAAGGCTGATGTGAGCTTGCTCTGCCAAGACGTATGCGTGGTTTCTGTTCTGATGCTAGCCACTTCGGTTCTTGGCCAGGAAGTATTCGCGGTGTTGAAGAAAGTCAGATTCTTCCTCACAGTAGTTTCGGGTACCAGACTGGCAAAAGAGTGCTCGGGATCCACACGGAACTGGGGGTTCGGAAGTGATCGCAATGTGATCTGATGGGCACGCCCTTACCGAGTTGTACCGATTCCGCCTAACACGATGTGCTGGACAAAAAACATATGATAAAAAAAAACTGTCAAAGATTTAGGAACAAAGAGACATCATTCAGATTCGTCTGATGAGTCTGTTAGGCCGGTCTTCCACTGGAACCTTATTCGTTCGAGTAGGTGGTCGCCCGATTTGCGGCCGATTAGGTCGTCCGATGTAACCTCGTCCACTACACTCGATATACATCCGACACATAGTTTAGTGTCGTTTGCCAAATAAACAGGTTGTTTTACAAAATGGAAAGAGATTTATACTTTTTAGAAAATACATACCTTATTAAACGAAGAATGCAACGAAAGCGAAGGGAGTATTAGGTTAGGTCAATACTAATGAAAAGAAAAAGCCTTGGAGAATTTAATCACCTACATGAAGAATTAAAGAGAAATAAAGAAAAGTTTTTTGACTACTACAGGATGGACATGGATACATTCAGTACATTTTAACAGCTATTCATCCTTCAATTAAGAAATGGTCAAATTTCAGAGAAACCATACCACCTGAGGAACGTTTGCCTTTAACATTAAGGTAAGTTATTGATATTTTTAGTTACAAACATTTTTATTGAACAAGAATGAAAAAGATTTACATAAAATATTATTATAGAATATGCATTTATAAAAAGAGTGATAAATGTACGTTTTTTTAAATGTTTTGTATTTTCGTTATCTCTGAAATCAGAAATATAAGACGAAGCACTCAGCAATTCACTTTGATTGAGAAACTGTCTGTTTGTTGGTTGGTTTAAATTGCTGAAGTTTGCAATGCATGACAGTGGTGTGTATCTTGATGGTTCTTCCATTACCAACTGACTATTCTCAGTTTGGGGATAGTAAGAATAATCACTGTTTGAAGATTGTGGAGAAACACTTGATGTACTGGTATGTGACTTTGAAGCAGTTTGTTCTTCATCAATGAGTAGTTGTTGCAGTTTATGTCTAACTATAAGTTTTCAGTGGGAAGGGACGTTCTTAAGGAAAGGTAGAAGACTCATAAAAACTGGTGATCATTGTCTTTCTTCTCAGGAACATTTTTAGCAAACAATTTTAATTTTTCCTCCTCTATTGCAAGAAATTGTTCATCTAAATCTGATGGTTTTTTGCGGTTTTTATTGTTATTAGTAGTCGGAGGATTCATGTTTATACACTCGGTAGATGGCTGAGAACTATGCATTTGCGCTTGCAAACTATAATCAATATGTTTCAAAGGAGTAGACTCATTGTCAGTACAAGAAAAATTTGCTGTATCTGAAACACATATTTCGTCTTCGTGAGCGTCATCAATACTTTGTGCGGGGATTTTGGACGGTGAAATGTTCCCTTTGAGTTTTCGGTGCGCAATTGTGTCCTTAAAAAATAGCATGATATGAAAGTGTGGCCATGACAAGGTCATCTCAAGAGGCGCTTGGTTTCCACTCTTTCCTTGTACACATTTGTTGTATTCTTTTCGAAAAACGTCCCTTAGTCCTTACCATTTCTTTTTAACTAAATCCACTGAAACAAAAGAACAAAAACTAAATAATTAATAAATAACAACAATGCACACAAATATCTGTAATGAATGAAGTAATAAGTTATTTATCAATTTTTTTCCAGGTACTTGGCCACTGGTTCTTCATTTAAGACACTAGGATATTCATTCAGAATCTCTGACGTATCAGTTGGCAGAATAGTTAA
>JAGFPH010003733.1:48887-62859 GCA_018207615.1 Philaenus spumarius
GATATTCATTCAGAATCTCTGACGTATCAGTTGGCAGAATAGTTAAGAAAGTATGCGAAGCAATTTGGATATTCATTCAGAATCTCTTTGTACAACATCATAATTGAATCTGTGAGATCAGAAACCACATAAGTCGCAATTCCCTAATTTTTCAGGAGACACAAAAAACTAATTATATTTTAAATATAACAATATGTGTTTTCATTGTTCATATAACTGAATAATAACATTTACTATAATATATAAGTAACAATAAGATGATATTATTAATTTTTAATACTTTTATATATATATATTTCACACTCATGTGGTTTCTGCACTCAGAATTTGTGATTTTATATTTTAGGTAGTAAAAAGGAAAATATTATAATAAACTCGAATTTTTAAATCATCTTTTTAATATAAAATATGTTGTTAAACCTTTTACAAAATATTATATGGCTTTTCGTCATGAAACAAAGTATAAAAAATACATTACATTTCATTTTTGATCTGAGAAAATTTTTTTAACTTGTTTTAATAACAATAGTAATAAAAAATTAAATAACTAACTTTCATCACTATGATAATGGCTCTTTCTTCAATATATTTCATTTTTAATTTCATGAACATCGTTATAATCTTCTTTCCACAGACATATTGCTTCCCAGAATGCTTTGTGGATATCTTCAATATACGGCAACAGTCATTCGCAATAATTAAAGTTATAAAATTGAAGAAAACCATATTACATAAAAAAAACTTATAACATATAAACGTCTATATTAACACAGAATATATATTTAAATTAGATCTTGTACATAGTGGAACGTTACGTTGATCTTGGAGGCCTTATACTGTGAGCTAGGAGGAAGAAGACAAGATGGCGTTTTGATAAGTCTAGCTGGTGTGTGGTGTAACAGTAACGTTTACCTAAATATAGTTTTTTCGTGCAGGAGAGTTTTGAATGGTAGATCAAAGTAAACTTTGAGTGATGTAGTTGTGGTGTACGCTTCGGCGTCAAAATTTGTTGAATAATCGTCGAGTTAATGAGACTTGTCTGTTCTCGACCATGTGACTGTGTTACTAGGCCTACGGTACTACGCAGAACATCAAGTGCAACGCAAGTATCTATCAATATCAGATAAATCCTAGGTATTCATCGAACTGTTTGAACTTTTTTATAAATTTTGTTGGCCATAGAATCACATAATTTTAGTCGGCATTCAAAATTTAATTTTTTCATGTATGATTTCATTTTAACTTTAAACTGCGTCTTTTTCATATTGTTACAAGTTATGCCCTATGTTATGTCTTAAGAATTTGTATTTTTTAGTTCCTATGATATTGATAAATTTGTTTGTGTACAATTATCTATCTAGAATGAGTGAGTAAAAGTTTAGTTGTTTCGTCACAATGTCTTAGATTTCATTATTAACCATGATGTCCATCTAACGTGTACTTTCGCAGTCAAGAATTCATAACCCGAGAAATTAAATTGGTAATAAAGGTTTTATATAAATTATGATATGCACAATTAAAAGTAGAAAAGCATAGATATACCTTACTTGTGGAATGTTGAGTTTTTTAAGAGTTAAAGTAAAGGAAGGTTTTGAGGTAAAGTGTTGATTTATAAGTTGAAGCTAAGGTGGTTTGAACAGTGAGTATTTTTGTAGTGGAGGTTGAGTAATGATAGAATTATTTTTATAATTGAAGTTGAAAAGTGAGAAGAGTATTAAGCGTAATTAAGAATAATAAAGTGTAGGTGAGGAATAATCCACATGTATCGTTTTTTATCAGTTTGAACATTAAAAAAAATTTTATTTCAAATTTTTTGACGACCTAATTTTTTTTAACAAGTATAATCACATCATTATTTTTATTTTTATAACGCCTCACGTTATACTGCAGCAAAATACCTAAATTAACCATTCACAAGAAACAGGTATTTGTGTACATTCAAGCAACGTTTTGAATAACAACTGGAGATTTATTTTTTTAAATATCAATTATTTATGCGCTCTTAATATCAAAAGAAAATCACATTTTATTTTATACGCTCATAATTCAAAGATTAACATTTATAATAAGCGAAAGAAAACCCTCCCTTTATATTAAAGATATTTAAATAAAAACCATCCCTTTTATATTAAATAGTAAAACAAATATTGCAAAAAATTACACATGATTTTGACAAAGATTACATTTAAAAAAAAACTTATTGCACTACACAAGTAGTATCTTATAATATAATTGTTTTAGTTATACCAGTACTCTTTATTAAATTATTTATTGGCCAACTTGTATCAATATAAGAAATCAAAATTCGGAAACAAAAAAAATAAAAAAATAGTATATTAGTTGAAACAATTATTATATGTGACGTCACGTTTATTTAACAATTTAGAACAATCCCTTTGGGACTACTGTATAAGGTCAAAAATGCATGCTGCGCTCCACCCCAGAATAATTAACTTAACCTAAACATAAACGATTCTTAACAAATATCATAGTTATTTCACAAAGAAATTCACTTTTCAAAGTAGCCTTTAAACTGAAAACAAAACTTTAGTCTATTTGCATTTAATGTATTACTACCATTTCGCCGGTGTTTTCCTGCTGGTGTTGCTCCTTGGCTTTTTGGGAGTCTGAGTATATTCTATAGTCGTGTTGCTGTTTCCAGGCGGAATGTATGGTGGGTTCTTGATGTTAATAACAAACTGAAAATCCCTCGGTATCGCGATTTCCTGCCACACACGCTTTAAGATAGTCTCCTTTTCGTGGTCGATTAATATCGCTTCGATTAACGGTGGAGGAAATGGTTCGTCCGTGATGAGCGTAGATTGACGTTGCTCTGACGTCATCTTGAGCATAAATGCAACTCCTACCCCAAGTCGTATTTATAATGAACATTTTGTTTGTTGTTTGAATAACGATGGAGGAAATCGTTCCGTGAAGTGTGTAAATTGAAATTGCTTGAATGTTGTTTGTAAATGTAACTCGTGTATAGAGCCGTCATTAATAATTTACATTTTGTTCGTTTTACATTTTTCAATTTAGTTGAACATAAAACGAGCTGGTCTTTTAACAATGCATCCTGATTTAATTGCTTGTTTGCGCATCTTGTGTTGTATTTGGAGGAGCATCCGTAGCGGGGTTTGAAATGAGTTTTGTAAATTGGCTAGTGCCGAGTAACGAGTTTGTTTAGACCTGCTTGCCAACGCTCGATACTTACGTTGCTTTGTACTGCTAATCCTTGATATCCCACAGAGGTGTTGATCAGAGACGTGTTGTTGATCAGTTGTGACTCAAATAGTCTGCATTGATCTGTGCTAATGCGTAATGGTACACCAAAGCGTGATATCCAATTGGCATAGAATGCATTAGCTATAGTAGAGGCTTGAGTCAAAGGCTAGAACCAACTATACGTTCTGTGTACGGTGTGCTAGTCGAGCTGCGTTCGCCAGTGCTGGTTTTAGAGCTTCGTAGGCTCGAGCTGCTGAGTCGTTCCTTGGTGCGCGAAATACGGTTGTTTTTTCCTTGAACCATGGAGACATCTGTTCAATGCTTGCTGCGTGTGGAGGGCATGGGGTAACTTTCGAATAGGCCAAATGGCAAAGTAATAACTGTCTTGGCGATATCTTCGGGTGCGGTCTCCTTTTTCTTGCTGTAGAGCGGTTCTCATTCAAGTGTTTCTCAGTAGATTTCCTCTTTCTCTCTCTCTCTCTCTCGCTGTGTTTCTTCTAGCAAGCGTATTTTTCGGCATTCTTTACTTTGGTGAAAAGTGTGGTCAACCGTTTTCCTTTAGAGTAGTATAAGGTTGATTTACGGTTTGCCTTGCTAGGTCAGCTGCTTGTGTAAGGATCTTGTAGGGTAGCTGACCGATGACAAGTTGGAATCGTCTGTCCTCTGTTCGTAGCAAATATTAAATAAATCAAAGATATGGAGCCTCTTCCCAGAATGGCGGTAAGCGTGTCGGAAAGCTGACTGCGAACAGGCTTATGGATCTTGACAAGGGTAACTGAGGGATCAATTACGTGGGAGCGCAAATAAGCCCTAGAGGCTGATGTGCATAAGGTTCTGGATCGCCCACAGAAGAAGAAGAAGCTGACTGCGGCCACCGGACCTGCGGTTACTCCTACTGATGAATCTTGTGCCATCATGCCATCTTGAATCACATTGGGGTCACCAATTGTCGAGGTTGTATGAATTTAGGAAACGGGATGTAGGTTATTGGTTAATGATCAGAAGGTTTCACAATATGCGTCTTTAGTATGACGTGAAGGAAGGTTTTAGAAGGAAGATTCGTCCGGGAGGGACCAGTCCCCAGACAACGAGCAAGGTAGGATGCGTTCGCGATCAGCCGGCAGACTACCCGGAGATAGGCAAGTTCCGAGGTAGTCCGTGCTGTCGGGATCAACCGGCAGACCACGGAAGGAAGGTAAGTTCGGAAGGTAATTAAAGGAATAGGAAGGAGTGACAAAGAGATGTTTGTGAGAAGACCTATTCTTTTTGGGACGTAGGAACTTCTGGTGCTATTATTGTTGAAGGCGCGGGTGTAGTGACTTATTAGGGTTGAGCCTACTGCATACATTTCTTTTACTAGGTATTGACCTTTACAAGACAGACTGGATTTACAGTACCGGCAACTAAAGCCAGTCACGTTTATGTTAATAACCCTAAAACTCTGAATACAATGTGACTTTAACAATAGACCAAAATACTTTGCTTTTCTCACTCAGTGTGTTGTCTTCAACAAGTCCTGTACTTCCTTCACTTGAGATCTCGTCCCAATGGTCCAAACTTTGAGCTGATCGGAAATCCTCGTCTCGATCTCCCGGCCGCACTTTTCACAACGAACTGGCCTAACTTCTAGCCCAACACCTTAACAACAGACTGGCCCATCGACCAACCCACTCTGGCCAAGATTCTAGCTTCGGATTATACTTTATAACCCGTCTAGCTTCCTGTTGTTTGTTTTGTGCCGCGTTAATAACCTTGCTACTATTTCTGTATTTATAGTATACTTCCTGGTCTGCCTTGCTGGTCAATACCCTTACATATAAAACACTTACTGTAATAACTAATATACTAAATATATTCAGTAGCCCAGATTAATCATAACAGACTATGGGTGTTGCAGGACCATTGTCTTAGGCTTGTACTTTTTAACAAGAATAAACAAAAATTAACACAACAAAATAAAAAAAAAAAATAAATAAAAAAACTTTAGTTTTTACAGTTTAGTTAAAATCACCGATCATTGAATAAAATAAAATCATTGAATTGGATTCAAGTATATGAAGTATTGAGATTAACAATTATTTAGATCAGTTTTTACTGACGAAGTATAGTGGCGATTGCTACGAACAACATGATAGAGATGTCTCTGACTATAGATGGTCTCTGAAGAGTTCTGCTGATAACAGACAATTTCCCTAAGTTGTCTTTAGTTTTTATGAACCAAAGGATCCGCGTTACTTCGTCATTTGGACTCCAAACGTGTCTTATATTGAGGTCACCTGTTTCCTATCTGTGTTCAGGGTTTCTCTTTATTAAAAGCAATATGTTAGAATTAACATATTTCATAGGCTTTGAAAATACCTAAGTTTTTTCTGCTCGGTTCCCGAATATAAATGGGCGGCTTAGTTTGGTTACGTAAAAGGTTAACAAAATATTTTGGTTGAGGTTTGGGCCTAGATCCGGGTCATTACAATTTCTCCCTCCAAAATTTTGATTTTTCTTGATTGCAAAAATTCCATAACATTAGATAACCACGAGTTATAGTGACGCTAAGTTCGACCGTTGTGCACGTGAGCGACTATCGTAGTTAAATGTAGACCGGACCTTTTGTGTTGTGTGTAAATTCATCTATGTTCAGGCAAAAGTCATTAACTCCAAAAACACATTTTTTCAGTAATGGCCATTTTAAGATTTTTGTGACTGTCCCAATGGAGTTATTTAATTACGAGACTAATAATTTATTAAATAATCGAGTATTTCATACGGTATAAATCTTCAACTTTATTTTTAAATTATTAAAAATCAGATTTTAACTTACCTAAGATTATTAAAATGCAATTGAAATAAGTGTTAGGAGTTAGTGAGTTTTGCTTGCCTAATTTTTACCAATAATGAAAATTCATGTTACACCTAACATAATATACAAATGAAAAATTTTAGTAAATTTTACTTTTGCAGCACTTAAAATAACACTAGTTAACTTTCAAGAATTTGGAATCGTGATAGTCATTTTTTTTAAAATGTGATCGTATGACTAACACTAGACAATACTACCGTCCTATTTATCTAACTAAATTACTCAATTATTTTAATAGGCCACTTTAATATTTAGTTGAAAATCACTTACACCATGGAGCTACAGCCCTTGAAGGGCTTTGGCCTCCTTCAGAATGCCATTTCATTCCTCTCCGTTCGCCACCTTTCTTCTCCAGGATCTGACGCTCAAACTTGAAAGGTCCTCCTCCATGTCACTTTAACTAGCCCAACTAAACTCTTGTTTCAGATTAACTACAAAATTTTTTGTTTAAGGTAGATATAATGAAACCAAATACTTTCAAAAATATTGTTTTAATGTAAAAAGAATGAAAAAATGAACAATAAACCTTAATAGAAAAAATAGTCCTCTTCATTTTCAGGTTCACTTAAAACACTAGGTTCTGAATTAATATTTTTAAGATGTTTTGAAAATGTTAAGGACTGATACCAGTGATGGAATTCATTTGGGATGACACCAGAACGACACAGGTTATTCAAGTCTTTGTATTTTCAATTCTGGTAATGGCACTTTGTCAGATCCACTACGACCACTTACCCTAAATTTGGAATATGGGCCAGAAAAACCATACCGAAAAAATACGAACTCAGCATTTGCCTTCTCAAACCTGAAGCATTTAATCTTCAGCCAATTTACTAAATTACCATCCGTGTCGTTTTTTAAATTTTTTATAGTTGCTTTTGACAGTGTTGAAAGATCAATAAAATCTTAGTACTCCAAGATGTGCACATTATAAGGATTAGCATTTTCCCTTTTCCTTTTCCTTTGTGACCTGGCACGGCAAAAAATATTGATTCACTCATGCATGGTATAGAATGCCGCATGCTTTTTCTCGGATTCAATTGCACTATGCACAATTGAATTTTTGGAATCTATGCATTCCATCATGGTATGCACAAACTCCAAAAATTTGTGTTCAATAACATACATTTGTGAAGTCTGGACAGTCGGTTTTGTCCTTCACATGTATTACTAAATAGTGAAACTTCCTTTACAGTTTTAGGCAATCCCACCAGGAATTTGTAAACACAAGTTCCAATTTCAATACTGCCACGTTTGCCATTAACCTCATTCCACACATAACAATGGGCATCATTAGGCTGAGCGCTCTCATAAATTGTAAAATTTAAACAATTGAGTTTCCGACTGTAAAACATCGGTGACGCCTCAGTGCATGGGATCTGAAGAACCTTCTGCAAGGCGAAAGTTGCAGATACAATACTTGCTTCATTTGATGCCCTTACTTTATCATTTTCTTTTGCTTGGTTAGCCTCCTTTTCTCTTTCTTTATGGGAAACATAGTCATGTTCCATAGCCGTTTTAGCTTC
The DNA here is from genome assembly GCA_018207615.1 of Philaenus spumarius. Lineage (NCBI taxonomy): Eukaryota > Metazoa > Arthropoda > Insecta > Hemiptera > Aphrophoridae > Philaenus > Philaenus spumarius. The sequence goes on from JAGFPH010003733.1 coordinate 56,493, forward strand.
ACCACTAGCTAGTTTATATTTTGTACACAGTGTACATTGATCTTTTTTTGGTTTAAAGAATGAGTAATTATAATTATTACAAAAAATTCGTTTATATGTAGTTACACTGTGTGCATTCTCATTACTTTCTTTACATAACTCTTCGAATAAGGAAAATATTTTATTTATAGACAGCTTACTATCAAGGTACTTTCTTAACGTTCCCTTGCGGCAATAATGCGATTCAGTGACCGGAAAACTTTCAATATGGTTTTTAATTCTGGTTTCAATTTCTTCAGATAGTTTGTTTGACGGAATGTGCTTTCCTCTTTTATCTTCACCTGAAAACATTGAAACACTACTAACCTTCAAAGGAAAGCCGAATTCACAAGATCATTACTAATACATAGAGTATTAAAAAAAATGTCTGACAGACTCTTGTTTCCAAGCCGTTTTTCTGGTAGAAATATTTTTTGGGGTCTTCCTTCAGCCCTGCACATAAGTTTTATTAAATCTCCATCTCGATTGGAACTTTAAGGTGTCATCCTTTCTATGCCTCCATCAAAACTAGTTGAAATATATAATAGCTAATCGAATTCCTCCTGTTAGGCCTCGGCCACGATACGAGCGGTGAGCGGTGAGCGGTGGGCGGCGGGCGGCAGTAGCAAAATTCCTGAGCGGCGGATGTGGCCACGATACAAGCGGCAACTTTCTCACACTCGTCCGTACATATGCTTTATATAGATATTTTGTTATCATTGACTAGTTTATTATTATTTTCTTGTGAAAATTTTCTAAACTATTATTTTTTTACTAATACACAATGCTACTTTACACTTCATGACACGAGACAGAACATGAGTCTAAAGTCTAAACTACCTCTAAACCATCAGTCACAATGTCCTATATATATAGGACGATACTTTAATACAATTTATATAATACATATTACATTTTGTATGATTTCTAAACTAAATGGTTGTAAAAAAACGCTATTGTGTAAACAAATATTTAGGTTAGATGTAGTAGATAATAGTTCAGATATAAAATTGTGAAATTGACATGATTTAAAAAGTTTCATTTTCTAAAAAACTGTAATTTGGCATAACACGTGTTTTGTTATTACTCTTGTTGTTAATATTTCATAATGTTAAAACTTTAGTTTGGTATCTTAAGAATGCAACCATATGACTGTAACCTTGGATATTTAATAAGATATGTATATAAAAAATGTTATTTTATCGTCCTAGATAAAGGACAAGGTGACTGAAAGAGTTAAGGGAAATATTAGTAATTATTGTATAATTTCTTATTATTTATTAAAAAGTTATTACCGTACTTAATTAATTAATAAAATAATTTTGAGCCATACAATTCGTTGAACTGTTTTATTGTTTTGTAAAATAAATAAAAACACTTTTAATTGAATTTACTCTCATACAATAAAATGTATATTGCAAGAGTACATAACAGCACTATATTGAGCCAGGTAGGCCTATTTCAACTTACAGAAAATTATACGTATTTACCTGATAAGTTTACGGAAGCACCAACTTCTTCCCATAACTTTCTGGTTAACGTGGAGTTTTTAAAATCATTGTGGCGATCATTCCACAAACACGGCCTCGATTGCACCTCACTGATAAGAATTTCACTATCACCATCGGTAAGTTTTGTTTCTTTTAGGCCTTTACGTGCAATCAAATAACCAGTCGCACTAACGTGAGAAGCGTCGTCCGCATCCTGCATCTCAGACATCTTGAGGTAGACTGAACAAATGAACAGGCGAGGTGAGTGAGATAGCAAACATCTCTTTATCTCTTCCATCGATAACAAACAATAATTTACGAGACTGGATCATGTTATCCCTTCACTTAAGATCTCCTGACAGTCATTCAGTCAGTTCACTTGTTAAAAATCACAATGTAGGACTACTATATCTTTAACCGTAGACTTTTTGTCCAGAAATTCAGGTGTAATACGGGTAGAGAGTATTTAAAAATATAATTATACTTCCTGTGAAAATAACAATGTTAAACAGTCCCACAACAGAAAATTTAAATCCTTTATGAGGTTTAAAAAATAAATAAACTCTTGAACAGAATGCCAAATTCCAAAATTATAACCGCACAATTTAGAATCTTTTTTGTTTACAGTCGGATTTTCTTGAAATTTGGATTTTAACATAAATTCAGGTGTAACCCGGGGAAGGAGTAATTTTAAAATATTATGCTTCCTGTGAAAATAACTATGGTAAGAAGTCCCATAACAGAAAGTTTTAATCCATTGGTGTTGTTTATTATTCCATAATTCATGGTGTTTAAAGAATAAATAAATCCTTGAACCGAATACCAAATTCCGAAAGTATACTCGCAAAAATTAGCAACTTTTTTGTTTACCGTCGGATTTTCTTGAAATTTTGTATATAAGTGGTCGTTAGTATGCCATGAACGTATACGTATCAAAAATACTTAATTTTGCCTTTTTAACCAATGTCATATGTTTGTTGAAAGTAAAGAAACCCATGAGCGTCGGGCGGCAGTCGAAAAATTATCTAACTGATTTGATCATGAGCGGCACTCTGGAGCGAGAGTTAGGTCAACGCACATCCGCCGCTTGTATCGTAGCCACCCAACCGTGTTTAACAAGGAAACTCCATCAGTTAGATAATTTTTGTGTGCCGCTTGCACCTGCTACTGCCGCCCGCCGCCCACCGCTCACCGCTCACCGCTCGTATCGTGGCCGAGGCCTTATGGAAGACGTATTACAAGTTCTAATTTCGTTCTTACATCATACCTCTTGATGCGGATTTCAATATTTAAAAAAAATATTATTAGCTTTATAATTAACACTTGTCCTCGAATTGCATATTTTACCACCTCGAGCTCATTTATCGGATATTGTAAATCTTTAAGTGTTAACTTCCTTAATATATGACGTGTAAACAACATATCATTTTTTCTTAAAGGCAATTCACCAATATATATAGCTCCATTCTAACAATACTTTTTGTACATATAATAATAATATAGTACTTACTCTTTCATAATATGTTATAGTTTGCTTTACTGGACTGGAGTATTATATAAATACCTTTTTTTGCGTTTCTGCTCACTGTCCTTTTTGGTCACGGTTAATTTGATGATGCATTTCGCCTATTTTTCAGGCATTATCGAATCAAGATATTCACAAATTTATGGCATATATAGATATACAATGCTCGTCAACAACGAAAAAATCACTAACACATTTAAAATCATATGTACACGCAACACATAAGGTCCGGTCTACATTTAACTACGATAGTCACACACGTGCACAACTTAAAGGTGTTATAATTTTTATGCCTCCATCAAAAATAGTTGAAATATATAATAGCTAATCAAATTCCTCCTGTCAAGGTGTTGATTCGGTAAATCATAAAATTCTCATTTCTCGTTTGAGCGAGGCTGGTATTAGAGGAATTGCCTTGGAATGGTTCACGAGTTATTTATCGGAAAGGAATCAGTGTGTTCGAATTAAACAAAGTACTAGTGATATTTTACCTATAGCATGTGGTGTTCCCCAAGGCTCAGTCCTTGGGCCAATTTTGTTTATTATATACATAAATAAATTATGTTTAGGTAATTTCAAGGGTTCACTCACTTGTTTTGCGGATGATACTGCCTTGTATTATACAAGTCAGAATGATCAGGAGTTATTTAGTAACATGGAACAAGATTTAGACAAACTTAAAGTTTGGTTTAAACTTGGAGGGGTACGAAGTACTTGTTGTTTTGGGAATAAAAGACCATCAATTAGCTGGTCTCTGAAATCTAAAAAACACATTCTACGCCCACTATTGTGCATATTGGCAAAAAATAGGCAGTTTACCATTACCATTTGAAGTGTGTGTATAAATATTTTCTTATACCATCTGATAGTTTTTCTTTCAATTGGATAGTAAGACATAAGCGGTCAGCTCTGTCTACCCCTTTCATATGGGCGTTGTAATGGATGATAGGCTTTGGTTTTTCTTTTTCCACTCCACGTTTGTTTATTATTGTAACCATATCATTTTCAAACTCTGTTGAGATGTACAACTCATCACGTTCGTCTTTCCATTTACCAACAACTATGCCGTTTCCATATTGGCAGGTCGTTTCACCCTTTTTCAGTTTTGCAGTTACTACTGGCCTAGGATTGAATTTTATATCAACTCTCAAGGTACCTGTGCAATATGTCTTGTTAGCTAGAATTTTGGTGGCAAGGGTAACACTATTATAATAATTATCCATGTAGAGAGCATGGCCATTGTTCAGAAAATCTCGCATTAGATGAAGAACGATATTCCCTGCATGACCTTTCCCTCCCAGGTCATCTAATCTCCCAGAATACACCATAAATCTTACAATCATGCCCTCCGGTTCACATAGGGTATAAAGTTTTACACCATATTTATGGCGTTTACCTTTTACGTATTGCTTGAAGAGCAATCGGCCTCTCCACAATACCATAGCTTCGTCAAGTGACATTTCTTTTGAGGGATAGTAAATATCCCTCATTTTGTTGTTGAAAAAATTTATCAAGGACTGAATTTTGATAAGCCGATCAAATAGAGCGTTTTCAGGAGGGTTTGGTTGGCTGAAACAGATGCATCTCAAAATCAAAAGAAAGCGGTTCTGACTCATACACTCTTGTTGTATTTTCTATCCTTTTTATAGTAGTCTTGGATTCGGTTTATATTTATAGACCCCATGTGTATCAGAAGACCTATGCAGTTTAGCTCTGGAACTAAAAAATCTTTTCAACGATGTATGCGAGATTTAGGTTGAGTGGTTGGGACACAAAAAAGTTTCAGTACTCATTTGTGTAGCGGCAAATCATTTCCAAAAACACATCATCAACAAAAAAATTAAACCAGTCAATAAGCCTATTGCTTCCCGGAACTGAAATCTTTAATTTATTTTCTCCTGTGAATGGAATATTTCTCATTCCAGCTGCAGAAACATTGCACCAAACTGAAGGGTCAAACTCAACATCTTCACTTTCAGATGAGTCAAGACCTGTATCGTCACTTGATCAGAAGTGCCGAGTTGATCATCACTATTATAATCATCATTTACAGCAGCCATTACAATTTTTTAAAAAACAACAATATTAAACAAATATTAAAAACACAACATAAACATCATCCAAAAATCACTTGGTTTAAAAGCAAAGAACACCGACACTACGTCACAAGACACCAGACTAAACACACTGTACCGATTCCGTGCCACTCGCCAAGGACGAACCAACTGAACAGTGAGGTTATGATTGCAATTTCAATAGATCGCACGCACAAACAACCTTCTCTGCAGCAAGCTGAACTTAAACTGAAATATTATAAACCATATAGCACAGTGGCACTAGACCATGCCGCGCGCACGTGACGCTGTCTATGTCTGGTACGGGACCGTGCCGTCCGCAGTCAACGTGTTAACCTACTGTTCAGTGCCACAGCCTTTATGTGCACATGGTGTGTTTACTAGTTCTCAAATAAAGTATTTAGTATTAAGTGCACTTAATGCTTTTTTGTTGACAAAGATATAAGTTTTTAAAGTTTCCATAGCAACGTAATAAACATAGTTATGGACTTAATATGAACAAAATCAGTGTTATTTTCCTGGGATGTAGATGATGATGGTTTGATTTGATTCATCTTCCCCATTATTTTTGAAAAATTTTGTTATTTCCTTCTGCCATGAATAATGTCTTTTGTAGATCAAAAAGGCATTATAAAACAAACTGGAACCTCAACAGCAGACCCTGCTCTCACAACTCTTACTTTTATATGAAAAAGAACCTTCGTTAGTTCTTGATTGATTTTCATCTAGCCTAGGCCTCCTTCGAGAAACAGGATGCAACGAAATCCGTCCACCTAAGTAGCTGTTTTGAGCATTAGTACCGCCTTCTCTCCCGATGTCATTAAATTGTTTTATCAAGTTATTTCTTTCTTCCTCTGAGATACATTTAAAACATTCATACCGTTTACAATAGCAGTCCTCACCCGTTTCAAACGAGCAAGCTCATAGCTTCTTAGCAACATCCTTCATTCTCCCAGTAATTTTGCGTTTTTTTGTTGAATTCACCTCACTCACCTTTGTAGTTTCATCATCACTCTCTCCACTGTGAAACTGACTGTCAATCATCTTTCAATAACTAAATACAATTCACTATTAACGATTATTTGAAAGACACACACGACACAAGCACAAATAACCTCAAACTTTACAAGGACCAAACAGTGGTTAACGTTTTGTTTAGTCTCCTACAGCCGAGCAACAGAGAATACACTGTTCCCGAGGCAGCTGATACTAGACTGAGTTGGTTTTTCCCCTGAACCAAATGGACTGAGTTGGTTTTT